>FJUW01000012.1:1255806-1345302 GCA_900074885.1 Rhynchosporium graminicola | reverse complement strand
GTAAGTCTTTTCAATAAATTAACCTTAGTCTTCAGCTTATATAGCCTTAACGTATTCTTCTAGTATCCTTAACGTTCGGTACTATTAGAAGAGCTATTTCCGTAGCTATACAGGTAGCTTCTCCTATAAGTCTATTTTCAGAGTCGATTAATTATTTACTTTAGCTTTACGAGCTAGCGTACGAAACTCGTAGTAGAACGTCCAGAAGGTCTACTTATAATCTATCTTTAGCGCGGAGTAGCTAGCTCTTATAGTTTATTAGTTATATAGATTAGATAAGAAGGAGATAAGTTAAGTAATCATATCGAGTGAATCGATTATACTACCTTCTTCGTTATATTCTAGTTCTAAGAACGAGAGTTCTAGGTAAGTTCTAGCTATTCCTTCTGTTTAGTTAAGTAACTAATCTTTATAGTAATCTTTATCGATAAAGTAGCTAGAGTAGCGCCGGAGAGTATTACGTATCTGCACTTCCTAGAGTTTTAGAGAGTAGTCGATTCTATTAGAGAGCTTATTTAGAAGGTTCGGTATCTTCTCTATACGCGTAGCGTATAATATTAATAATATTCCTCTAGTAAATTATTCTCGACGACGATTATTAGGCGTAAGAGTAGCGTTATCTTCTTTAATTAATAGTAATAGTATTATACGCGATTAAACGTTATTAAACGATATAGACTTAGTAGAGCGCTAGGCAGTTAACTAGCGTAGTTCTAGGAACTTATCCTGTAACTAGCGTAGTTCTGCAGATAAGTTAGCGTTTAATTATCTCTCCTCTGCGAGCTTCCTTTCTACCTCTTATAGCTAGTAAGCGCGGTCTTCCTATAAGTTACTTATAGTTACTATTAATATAGGGGTATTATTAGGGAGGTTTAGCGACTCAGTGAGTTCGTTGATTATAGTAAGAGTTAGGGAGCTCAACTCGGACGAGGTATTATCGCGAGTACTCTCTACTATAGAGAGAGGTAAGTTACGGCGAGTATTGCGAGTCGCCGAAGAATAAGAGGTAGAGGGAGTCGGAGAACCGGTAGTCGATTTATCGGACTTAGGTTACTTCGGTTTAGGTGCTATTCTTTAAGTTTATACTTAGTATAAGCTTTCTCTGTATAGCGTAGTCTCCTGCGTTTAGTAGCTCTAGGTATAAAGGTATAATATAAGTAGATATTTACTATCTTCCTAGATATAGGTAAAAGAGTTATAGATAATATAACGCTTGCTCTAGAAAGGTCTTAAAACTACCTAAGTAATAAGACCTCATATTACTATAAATATAAAGTAGTAAGAATCACTTAAGAATCTATAACTAAGAAATAAAGAAGTAAAGAGAGAATAGAAGTATATATATGAAAAGGGGCCCCTAAACTCTACTCGTGTAATCTCGCTTAGCAGTAAGTGTTTCCAACAATAGGGAGAGACCTCCAAACCTGACCAGTCGTCACACAGGGGAGACTAAAAGAGACTATACATAAGCGCTACTATAACTAAGAGATCTGATAGCTTAGCATATGATTCAAGAGCTAATTTCTATTATAATAGATAGGGAATTAGCTCTGATCAAGTGTATTAAGATATTATTCCTATCTACTCGCTATCTCCTCTGCCGGTAGTATATTAATATAAATATACTTACAAAAACTAAGAAGTACTTCCCTAGGCTAATTAAAGGTACTACTAGAAACTAGGAACGCTACCCTACTTTTAAAGCATTTCTGAGCTCCTGGAATATACTACTTGCTAGTACTACAGAGGAGGCGTTTAATACTACTCTCCTAGAATTCCGTTCCTAATTTCTAGCAGGTACTACAAGCTACTATAAGAGTATATAGCTACTTTAGAAGGAGAAGCTTATAGCCTTTTGGACAGACTAATTATACTACTTTAGAGTTATAGTTACTAGTCCAATTAAAGGTTACTATACTACTTTAAAGCTATATTTATAGCGTAGGTATACTAATCTTAGGGGAGTATTCCTCAAATTATAGCTTTTTTAGATAGCTTAATAAGCCGGGATATCTTCAGTTATTGCCTAATAGCAATTATAGCCCCGGCATAGTATAAATATACCTATTTTAGCTGCAATTCTTCCATATATTTATACCCGAGCTCTCTAGAAAATCGTACAAGAATCTAGTAAGCTCTCCTCTAAAGGGCCTCCACCTGATAGCTATACTTATACTATACAGCAAGCCTTTAGTCTACTATGCCTTTATACTCTCTGGAAGCGGTAATAAGAAGGTAGTTATATCTAGTTAAGTGATATTCATTACTACTAGTACTACGACAGGCCTGAATCAGTGTACTCTGCTCCCCTAGCTCCTTTACCTCTCCTGAATCTATTGAAAGTTAAAGGTAAAGGGAGACCAAAAGGTACGCTAGGAGGTAGAGTAGTACCTTCAAATACTCGCCGAGAGCCTTTATTATTTGAACTACCCTCAAGCTCTGCCCCTGTATCACTTAGGCAGCTTTCTACTATATAAAATTGCGTATTATCGACTGCAATAGCTATACAGAGGCTTGAGGGTAGGTATTAAGATAGCTATGAACCCGGTATACGGAGGGAGAGAGAGTATATATATAGCATGTTATCAATCTATTATTCAGATAGTACTATAGATACTACTATAGCTAGTGAAATGTCGATTCAGAGGGATATAATTAGAGGGATAGAAGTATATACCCAGGATGCAGAGGGTGAAGATGATTTTGATGATTTTGCATAATAAGGGAGAGCTAGCGATGCACTATATATAGTTATGCACCTAATTTTTAGTAGTAATAAATGCACCTATCATTTTCAGCTCGCCTAGTTAGTGTATGGGGATTTAGCTATTCCTGTATAGGGATTTAGCTGTGGCCTTAATATAATATCCTCGTTTCTCCGCAAGTCTGAAACTAGGGGGTCTAACACCTTGGCTTACAAGGGGATATTGGCCAATAAAATAGACTGAACTTCGAGCGAAAATTCCCGAATTCAAACACGGAGTATATATTAATGCGGTGTTTACACTAAAATAGTTCTTATCTTGATTACGCGGCGTAGTAAGTCCACTTCGAGCTTGCTTGCCAAGGCGCCCAGAACCTTAAATATACGATTGGCTGAGAGTACTCCCTCCGAATAGAAAGAGAAATATTCAGTTTAGGAGGGAACAAGCACTATAAGCGACAGGGTGAGCAAGTCACCGCGAATAAAGAGATTACAGAAGCTCTACCTCGTAATTATCTCCTCTCCTCCATGTAAAATGGCCGGGTAAGTTCAGACTTCTAGTGAAACCGAGCAAAGGAACTCAATCAGATTTTTGTAATATACTATAGTTTTCGGTAGTTTCATTCTAGGTCATATGAACTTCATATCAGGCGGTCTATGAAACTAACTTTGTAACTAGTTGAGGAGTTCAAATTCACTTTATCTCCTCTAGCACAATCTTTTGGCTAAGGAGACATGAATTAGCCTACCATGGGTCAAGTGCAGATACTGGTCAGTCTGAAATAACAGATCAAGCATCCCTTCCCCGGTCCGTTGAATCCGCCTCCGAAATCGTTAACTACATGTGAACCTTTGCCACATCATACGCTCCTTAACCCCTTCTGATACTTTCTTGCGAGCGTTAAGTGGTTGTAGAATAACCTCATAATCAGTCCTAACGACAGTACGAATACGCTCACGGATTTCGGACTTCTGGTCGCTGCAAAAACCAGGGCGAGGTCACCTCCCTTTATTACTTGTAAATGTGGGTCAGATCTATGAATATAGAGCACCGGATGGTTGTATGGCCTAGCTTCCCCCAAGGCACAGGCCGAAGACTGGTCAGATCTGGGGACAAGGCAGCTGAGCAAGGTTCAAGAAGCCTGTGCGTGGTTTGATATAGTATTCTCACTGGAGAAGTACCCTAGTATTCCACCCACACAGTCTCCAAAGATTATCTTCAAACTACCCACCCATAATTACAAGTAATTAGGCGGGGGGAGTGCGTGTACCTCCTAGTGACAACTTTCTAGATGTGGATGAGCTCGTTAACCTCACCTGACTAAGGGTACTTTGAGCGGAATGCGATCTCTTGAGGCTGAAGAGTTTTGTGTTCATTGGCCATATTGCTGTATGAGTAGAGTGTCGATGTAGCACAAGCTAGACAGTACCTTTAGCTCTGGTATGGTCGAAGATCGCGGCTGGTGACTTGCTGATTCTGGATTCCTATGTCACACAGCAAGAAGTATTGATATTCTTCGGCAACGTCAAAGGAAAAAATAAACATTTTTTTAATATCCAGGTATCCTTTGGGTCTCCCTGAATGTTTCATCAACAGCTGATCGCCTATCACTATGTGAGGGTTGGAAAAGATGTGATCGAAAATCAGGCGAGGAGAGTAGAGATGAAGAGGATGGAACCACAAGAGGCGGGTTCCGACTGTTGAAAATATGAGACGCAATATTCAATGTTGGACACTCATCTCAATCAATGATATGTTCATTTGTTTGATAGTATATATAGAGAAGTTAAGTCTTTATATACAATAGAAATGTGTAATGTTGCCAGAGACTTAGATGCTGCCTTGTCGGAAACAGCTTCAACCCCAATCAACGCCTACAAGCACTGCTAGTTTTAATCGCCCGATAACTAAGAAGTGGGGATGCGCAAGTTCTGGATTTAATTGTGATTTACTCCTCCACTTTGTCCAGATCACGCAACAAAACCTGTGGGTGGTGCACTCGTAGTGCTCGCTTGAGTCGTGTTCAAAGTAGCCCAAGTACTCGTGGTCGGAGATTTTGATTAGCTTCGTCCAGTTTAAGCGCCAGTAGTCTTTCCAGGTGAATCGACAGTGAACCCGCTAATCTGTACGCTACCTCCTAGAGCTTTTGTTGCGAAATTGAACATCGCATAGCGATATCCGGGGTAGAATGGCCAGTTGCTGTTTAAGACTAAGCTTCCTAACTGCGTGAACGATATTCCATTAGTGCTGTAGAAGAACGTAGCAGTCTTGCCACTCCCGCCATGGATGTCCGCGAAGATTCTCAGCCATACACGGGTTCCGATGATGCTAGCACTAGCGATCTCAGAACCAGTACTGGTAGTAACCCATTTGGCACCCATGGTCAGACCAGATTGAAAAGAAAGCTTGATAGTCGATCCATCCTTACGGACACCGATCCAAGCACTGGTATCTCGAAGCATAGCAAGTCCGGCTCGGTCTCCGTCGGCCATGCTGCCGAAGTTGAGGATGATGGTTCCGGATGATGTTGGACCGAGAATTCGATGAGTGAGCGAGTTTCTCGCTTTGTAAAGGTCATTTGTGACGGTGGCTGTTCTGAGGGTAAGGCCATTGTTCACCGTGAATTTGCTTGTATCCGGATTGTGGTTCCATTCCCATTCTGGGCCCAGAGATGTACCGGAAAAGGAGTCGGTGCCAGTATGCGAGACTGGTGAAAGTGGTAGCGGAGCATTGAGTGTAGATGGCCATGCGTTGTTAGTTAGCTGTAGGGCAGGGAATCCATCGCTACCCCAAGTGATTGCAGCAAGGACAGGAACACGGCCACCAGGGTAGCAGTCCACGAAGGCCACTGTGAAATTAGCAAAGTCTTCAGCGTTTCGGTGAAGAGTTGTGCTTACTGTAGAACCAGCTGCCTGCGTCTGTCTCAACCAATCCTCCTTGATGGGGCACACCACAGTTTGGTATCGGGCCTTTGAGGTTGAGGAGGAGCTGTTTGACCGTGTATGGGCCGAAAGGACTTGACGATTTCAGAACGTATTGACCATTGGCTGGTCTTGTAGAGAAGATGTAGTAGTATCCATCCTTTTTATACATTCTCGAACCTTCCAAGACACCAATGCTAGCAGGTGTCTCATACACGACCTGGGTTTTGACCTGGGAGAGACCGTCGGCGGAAAGTTGAGCGACAGAGAGCTTAGTATTTCCGTAAGCGATATACATCGTGTCCTTATCGTCGATCACAAGGCCAGCATCGTAGTAGCAAGTGGCGATCTTGGCTTTTTGGGTCCACGGTCCCTTAGCAGTGGGAGCAGTGTAGACATATGTTGCAGTATAGGTAATGCAGCCATACCAGTACCATGTATCGGTACTGGCTCGATATCTCATGGTAGATGCGTAGGTGCCCTTTACGTAAGCCGAGTTACTGTCATACTGAGGTCCAAAGGCAAGAGTAGGAACCGAGTGACCGATGTATTTCCAGTTCACCAGATCCGTCGAACTTAGCATCGGAGCACCTGGCGAATAATGCATATTCGACGCGGAATAATAGTAAGTTTTATTGACTCGGATAATGTCCAAATCGGCAAGATCCTCCCAGAGAACTGGATTCGTGAAAGTTGCGGCATTAGCGAAGGCTGCCAGGGCCGCAGCGAAGAGGATAGTAATCTTCATTTTCGGACACTACGAGGTCGGTTGTTGGGCGTAGAGGGAGGAGACATCTGGGAGAACTCATCTTTATTACTGGAAGGCCGCCGCCCATTGACTTGCTTGTAATTACTGCATGGGGCTTGGCTGGGCTGTACGAAGCATACGAAGTAAACCTGGAAAATTGGCGGGGATCGAAGGACGACGATGGGACGGAACAATATTGAATGTGGGCTCTGCGGAGGATCATTTCCTTGGTGGAAGCTTGCATCGGATGATCGTAAGTTGCAAGTACCTACAAGTTTAATATGCCACCCACATACACCCTTGGGCGAGATGTTGGGGACTCCATATTATCACCTTTCGCTTCAGCTCCCGAGGTCCGTCACCCTAACCCCGCGACCCGCGCCAGAAACAGTGGTGGATCTCGCCGCCTATGGCAAAACACGGGATTTTGTATGGGCAGCGCGAAAGCGGTGAGGCATAATTCAGCCCTGCCACCGACGTAAGTAATATAATTGTAACGATGCTACTGTAGAATTGTCGACCGAGTGTGGGCCGACATGAGATTACCTACTGTATTAACCTTCTCATGGAGCGCAGTACACTCGTATTACATACAAGTAGTATTGCCATCAGTCCGGTATCAGCAGGAGACGTTTCGATTAGAAGATGCATTGTATAGAATGCTTAAATTTGACTTCTCTGATACTCGAGAACGTCCAGAGCTTCGAAGGAATACACTCATGCAATCTGTGTCAGCATGAAGAAATGATATCAATAGAGCAAGGCTGCTGAACTGGTGGCAGGGCAAGAGAAGACAAGTGATTGTCAGATGTTTTCCCATTCCAGATTTTTATACACCTGCTCAATAAATGTAATACTTTCGTGACAGTTAATAATTCTTTCTGTATTATTCACAAAAAAATCTTTAGGAGTAATGACTATATGGTACATCATGTATTAATGGCTAGCCTCACCTTTATGACTTCGGGTACGCGGTAACCCCTTGAAGGTCTTATGTAATGGTCTGGCGACTTCAGATCATTCTTAAGGTGAAGTCCTCTACCTACTTCATGGTTTTGTGTGCTTATTAAGTTGAATTCCTGTAGTTACTATTTGATGCCAAAATGCGGAATGAGCTCCACCGGAGACGAATTTGGCCCGCCCAATAAGGTAAGCGAGACAAGTCAATAACTATGTTATACATTATGCTTGCTGCACTTGGATCCGTCGTTTGAATCTGAACCTACTAACTAAAAATTGGCAAATTTATGAAGAATTTAATACACCATCCAGTCAAATTCTGGAAATATGAGCCTGACGCAATAAGTTTCAATTTTCAAATAATGGCAGCATTGTATCGCGCGTGGGTCAGGAAACAGGAGCCTTTGTAAGGTAACAATGTCAACAATGGAAAAACTGGTTGTGGCCGAGCCTTACACAAAGCCTGAACAAAGAAGTTTCAAGATCTGTGGGTTATCTCCATCAGAGTACAATGACATTGATATGTATATAAATCGAGGTCATTGAAACAGAATGTAACAGACAAGATCTGCATCTTCAATTCTTCCTTGCCAATAGTTATTTTTCTTGTCGGCTTCTTGAAGTTGTTCGTTGCTTCGGTTTATTTCCAGAAATCACATCGTCCATCAGCTATTTAAATGGAAGGCATGAGCAAACCTTTCACATTCGGTGTCGAACTTGAAATGATGGTAGCTCTTGTCCGGGATGAAGTTGAAGGACAGCGGAAACCAAACCCATCAGAAACTCGCATCGTTGTTTTCCCTTCTACTAATGAGCCAGAAGACCTTAGCAATAACACGAGAAAGTCAAAGCAACAGTTTCCTGCCTTATTCTATGCCAATAGAGTACACGCGGAGTTCAGACGCATCATTGATGAGGCAGGCTTTCCCGTTGCTTCAAGCGGATCCGACATATCTGCGTGGGCTGTAGTAAGCGATACAAGCCTTCGTCATCCTGCTGTCCGAGACCCTGACATTGATTTGGAAGGCTACGATTGGATAGGTATCGAAGTCAAAACACCTGCTCTGCCATTCACACCCGAATCGCTTCAAGCAGTTCGAGATGTGTGCTCTCTCATTAAGACTCACTTCAAGGCTCTCACAAACGCGACTACAGGCTTCATGTTCACATCGGGCATGGCAATTTCGGGTTCCACGTCAATGACGTTGCTAAGATCATGGCGTTCATCTATCTCTTCGCGCCTCAGCTCTCTACACTTCACCCACACCATCGTTGGAGTCATACCTATGGCGGGTGCATTCGCAGTACTAGTAACTTCAGTACTGAATTCCAGCAAATGTATGGTAAGAGACCATCAGCACTCATGACTATAGCTAAGATTCTGACTACTACCAGACGTAGTGAAAGGCAGCTTAGGTACAAGCTTGCAGACATCGTACACACAACATTCAATGGTAAGAACGGCAACTATAATTTCAATGGGATCAAAGATGTTGGCCTCAAAGCTGAGAGACCTACTATCGAGTTCAGACAGCACGATGGGACTATGGATAGTGAACGGATCGTGCAATGGGTCCAACTTCTCGTTGGGACTCTAAAATATATCGAAAACGAAGACTATTCAGCATACGTTCGATTTCTCTCGACTATCGCGGACCAAGAGAAGTGGGAGAAGACAGGTGACGGGAAGGACGGCGAGAGGGAAGCTGAAAAGGGCCCCACACTTGCTGATGACGAATTTCCTATCATCGATTTGCTTCACTATATTGGCCTTTCCGAACAGGCTGCGTACTTCAACGACAAGGTTTACAAGCACGATATCCCGCCACAGAAGCGCTGTGTGCAGACTAGATACACTAGTGGAGTGGATTGGAAATATGAGAGAGGACCTGCAGGTGCCAATCGCGAAAGTGATGAGTATAAGAGAGCCGACAAGTTGAGGCATATTTATGAAGACATGAGAGTCGCGAGGTTGGCTTCGAGGATAGGGGATGGTAAGTGGAACTTTGATGAGGATGCCCCATTGTGGCCTGCTCATCTGAAGAATCTAGAGTTTGTCGAGGAAAGCGAAGGGGAGATGTAAGAAGTCTACATATGAAGATTGTTCAAGCATTTGACTTGCTGGACAATGAGAATGACGAGATCTACTCTACTGGAGAGCGTTGAGAACTGTGAGAGGAATATTTGACCAACTCACGTTAAGACAACTTATGTATATCCCAGTTGTTGAGTAATAAAATCTAGATGGTATAGAACTGCAGAAGTCTCAAGAATTGATATGAAAATTACGGCCATTTGCCAAAGAAATGTGGGTAATTGAGGCAAAAAATGAAATAGTTGAGTAAAAAATCATATAAACAGACGTCATTGTTGATTGTTGAACGTACCTAGCTAGGTAGGTAGGATATTATAAGAAATAGCCTTTAGGCATATTTGCCTAAAAAGAACATAGCAGAAACAGTAGAGGGGTTATACTCTTATACAAAGCTCCATACGAAGTTAGTGACTGTTTCATTTAGCGAGACGCCACCATGCCGATCCGTGCAGCTACGTACTGGTGAGCCTTGTGTGAGTTCTAATCACAACCTTTAACTGTGCCATAATTATTATTTACAATCGTACCTCTCGATTCACTGGGACAAACCGTTTATTTCTGAGTGCTCCGCTCTTTATCCTCAGCTCTATCGTCTGCAAGATCAGCCAGCCATGACAATCCCAAAGAATCCAGCTTTCCAACTATTCTGTGCGATTTGATGACCGCAGCCTCGTTGGATCCATCCCTCGAAGTCGAGTGTCGCGATCAAATGATGACACTCGAAGTCATGCTGCAAAATCAGTCGAACGATTACATAGACTCAGATATGGAAATTGAAGAAGAAGGTAGCAGAGTTGGCAGTATAAATGACAGTATAATGGCCGCAGATGGATCTCCTCGAAGACGAGCTCTCTCGAAATCCCCCTCGAAAGCACGATCGCTATCAGACGGAGGACCTCCAGCTCTATCTCCATCTCCGAAATTTCGAGAGCCTGAAAAGCGGACATCGAAAGACGATAGTGCCCTCGATGGCAGTCCAACTACTCCGCGGCGGCCTGCTTTCCCACGCGGTCTTTCGCTGCAAATGCCAGCACGAGACCTCATGTCCCCAGGCGCATCAACATATCGCGTGCCTTTATCTCCAAAGTTGGATCATTCCCAGACATACGGCTCGCCGACAAGCGTACTTCCAAGGAGATCTAGGGGTCTGGAGTTTTCGCGAGCTGCAACACACCTACATAATTCTACACTCGCTGAATCTTCGCCAGACTCATCACCAACCATCACCGGAAGGGCGATGAACATACCAAACAGGAAGAACGGGCTTCATTTTGCAGGTGGCCTGGACTCCAGCAATATTAACTCCAGTTCTCTCTGTAAGTAGCGGGGCACGTCAGGCTTTCTTTCCTCGGCTGTTGCGAGCTCTTCTCGAAGCCCAACTTTCCTCCTGTTCACCATCCCCCAAGTACTATCCACCCACCATCTGCCAATGACTAACTTGTACACTGTTTAGGGTCGACTATGGCAAACGCAGATCGGATGACAGTCTCAAGCTCCTTGGGAAGCGTGAATATGATGATGTCCGAATCCTCGAGTAGCAGCTCCGACGAAGATGTTCTCATGGACGCAGATGATATCGACGACTCTATCCTCACAACTCCACAAGTGAATAAGACGAATGGGCCATTTGGAGGACCGTCAAATCCCAGCCCAGGCTGGGTTGGCCCGTCACCCGCCATGAATTCTCTCATGAGCTTTGCACGTTTGCGCTCCAAGAAAGGTAAGAGCAGAAAGAGTTCAAGCGGTAGCGGCACCTCGATAGTGAGCCCAACCTCGAAATCTCCACCAATCATGCGAAATGCGGAGATGAGCAATGGCTATTTTGGAAAGGAGATGACATCGGATGCACTGAAACCACGCAGGGAGAGTATTTCTTGGGCTGCAAATCAGCTACAAATATCTGGGAGTGAGAGCGAGGATGGTGCACTGAAGTCAACTTTGGAGAGTACAGATGGCTTGCCTGTTACGCCTGGTAGAGAGGCACAGAGAGGGGTCATTCGTAGGGCAGTGACAAGAAGGGGCAACATGCTAGTAAGTCGATCAAGTACATTTTTCATGACACAACTGACAAGCTTTAAGCCCAAGACCAAAGGCTTTGCTAGGATTCGAGCAGCCCTCGCCGAAGAAAGTACTCCTGTCGAGACTGAGTTCCGCCGTGAAGCAGAAGTGGTACGCCAAACAAGAGAAAGTGATATGGAAGTCGAGCCCCGGCATCCCTCGGTATCTAATAATACGACCACACATTCTTCGCCGACCATTGTAAGTTTGCCATTTCAGAGCCATGCCCTGTCAGGCTCGGAATTAGAACACCAGACATGTTCTCTTCAAGAAGACGACAAGCATTAATTGACTTTTTGTTGGCGCAGGGACCTACCACACAAGATTCTTTGGAAGGCATACCAGAAGATGACACGATGATGGATATAACCCAGGGTCTCTCTCGCAGCTTCAAGCAACATGCTATGCGCAACTCGAAGGGCAAAGACTTCTGGGATACCTTCAAAGACGACAGCAACCGAACGCCTCCGCCTCCGCAATTTCTTCCTCGTGGCTCCTCCTCTAATATCAGCGACATCTCACTTGATTCGCCTTCATTCTTTAACGCGCCACTATTTACAACCATGTCCAATACCTCCGATCATGTTCCATCCTCACCATCAAGATCATCAACACCTCAACCGCAAACAGGACCTACAAGAGAAGAGATAAGCCGCAAAGTGAACAACAAGCGCAGAAGGGATGATGATTTTGATCCTACAAGTTTCAAGCGTAGAGCCGTCAGCCCGGGTATGAGCGTTCACAACAGTCCTATCATGCAAAGCCCAATGCAAAGGGATTCACAGCCATGGGGCAGTCGGCCACCCAGCAATGGGGATGGCAAGGCAGGCACAAACGGGGGTCCGAAGAGAGTTGGCTTCCAGGGCATGGTCGATACGAATGACGGTCTGATGAAGATGAGCATCGAATGAAATCGTAATTTCTTGTGCAAATTAGCTGGGCTTGGGCATGAACGGCGTTGATGGTGCACGGGTGTTGACTCGGCCTGGAAGGCTGGTAGGAGCATGATATCAACACACATAACTTACATTTTTCAACCTCTTGTTCCATTTATAACGATTTTGGTTTGCTCCGATCAATGGAGTTTGTAGCGAATCATAGCTTAGGATCTTGCATCAAGTCCACAGCTTCCTTCGCCATGCCCCTGGAGAAGATCAGTTATCGGCGTTTTATAGCTACAAACACACCGAAAATATACTTACCATGAGGCCTGAAAACCAGCACCGGCGGCGCCATAGTTATGGACGACCAGTCTGCCCCTAATGATCTCCTTCTCCAGCCTAGGCCCGCCTCTCCTACCCGCTACCTAAATCAGCGTCTATTCCACACCCAGGTGTTAAGAAGGCTTTCAAGCCACGATTTCACGCTTCATATATGTCTTTCTCAAAGTGCAGACATGGGTAAGAAGGTCACTTCACTCACGTCTTAATCCAACACAATGCTGCAAAACTCTCAAATCCTCGGGCCTCCCCAACTCCGGCGCCAAATCGCAACATCGCCTCTTGATATCCTCCGCAAACTCGAAATCCACCTCTCCGCTCCATTCACCATCAAACCTACAACCTCCGAGCACAATACCGCCTCCCGGATTTCTCGGAAACACATATGTCGTATCCTTGTTAACTCTTTGTGGCGAGCGGAAATACATGCGTGTGAGGGGGATGGGGGGAGTTTCTACGAGCATGATTTGACCGCGGGTTGGATACATTGTCTTGTCGGAGACGTCGCCGAGGGTGAAGGAGCCGAGGCCGGTGCAGTTGAACAGCGCTTTGGCGTGGGGATAAGCGGTGATGAGGGAGATGAGGGAGGGGATGGTTTTGCGGTGAATGAGAATGCCGGACTTGAGGCATTCGTTTTGTAACCTTTGTTGTGTGTTTAGCTGGCTGCTTTCGTACTGATGAGATTGTGAAGCGAGATACATTACGAAATACAACAAACAATGCATAGCCATGTCAACTCATAAAGTGTAATGGAGGAGCTTACCAGGGTAAGTAAACCTGCACGTTAACCACAAAGGTTTGACACTCGTACCCAAACACTGCTCCCCCCCTCAGTTCCTCCTGCTCCAACCACCTGAGCCCTGTCTGTACGGGTTTTTAGCAATGAACTGTTCAAAGTTGTCTCGGAGCAGGAAGCAACAAAGTCTCAAGAAAACTATGAGAGGTTAGACTCCCCAATCCAATACGTACCAACTTCTCGTACCACACCTTCCCTGTCCCTACACTCAAAATCCCCGCCTTCTCAATCTCACTGTCATAAAAAGCCCGAATATCCATTCTCTGCACACCAGCTTCCTTGACATTCTCAGCTAGCTTTTCGAACTTGCGGTACGTGATCTCGTCCCATGATTCCATGCGTCCATTATCTGTGGCGCCGGAGAGCCAATTGGCTCCTGCCCAAGGAGAGGTGTAGTTTATATCTCTGTCGCCTGGGAGATGGGTTGCTAAGATGAGGATGGAGGATGTTGGATGACGGGAATGGAGTTCGAGGGCTGTGGTTAGACCGACGACGCCGGCGCCGAGGATTATGTACGTTGGGTCTGACATCTTTTATTTGGTATCATTTGACAATACTTGGGTTTGAGGATATAGAAAAGTTTAGCCTTTGGATGTTTTGGAGACTTTGATATTGCGATATCGGGACTTCACACTTGGAGGAGGGCAAGAGTGGGGCAACTGTAACCGGTCTAACTTTCGACTGATAGTTTTACAACTTCCAGCTGTTTCTCTGATGTGTGGGAACATAGCCAAGGTGATGCGAGATCTTGTAAGAATGAAAACAATGGATCGTACAGATTCAGTAGTTTAATCGCGCAAGCAACTGGTACATAATTCTCAACTACGACATCACAAGTGGCGAGAAACAACAAGTTCGTCGAATTTTGAGGGTACTACATTTCATAACGTAAATTATCGTTACTACGCTATGATTTCATCATATAAATCCTCTACTGTGGTGCGTAGAGGAAGGCAAGTTGATCAACCTCGTCGCCATCCTGTCCATTATATCCAACAATCTGCCACCCAGCTGGTGCAGAGTAAGTGACACAATCGGCAGTTGTCTTTCCGGTCGTAACGGTACGTCCAGTGCTGGTTGTAGCAAGGATATAGAAGATTCTTGTCGAGCCATTCTGCTGAGCCTGGCAAAGCTTTGCCGAAACCCAGAATTCGTTGCTTGCAAGAGACAAAGTGACTGCACTTCCACCAGATCCGCCATGTACAAGAGTTTGGCCATTGGTGAGAGTCAATCCGACGCTGTCGACGCGGTTACTGCCACGGAAAGTGATGACGGAAGTCTTAGGCTTGGCTGGGAGAGCATCGAGGTCGTTGAACCAGTTTCCATGGGGTCCTCCGTAGTAGTTTGACTGTCTGAAAGAAGGACTCACTTTCCATGTGAAGTTGGCAGAGACGGGGTTGTGGTCGCTAAGGATGCTTCCGTCTGGTTGGAGGAACTTGGACGATTCGTAGTTGAAGTATGTGGCCTGAAGAGTGAGTTGTCGAGATCCTCGGTAGAAGATCTTGTCGACAGTCTCGCAGGTGTTGATCAAAGAGGGGTTGTTGCACAGTGTCTCCACGGTGGGAGTAACACCCTTGCGGGGAATCTCGACGAAGACATCTTCCATCCCATTCTGAATGGCATTAGCACTTCTTCATATCAACGTCACCATGGTGGGGTTTGGCATGGATGCATGCTATAGGAGCCATGCTCACCTGGTCGGCAAAGATATTTGGGATATCATTTGGGGCACGGGAATACCTGGAGTTGGTGTCTCCAAAGACAACAACGGCATTTCCTGTGGACCAGAGTTTTATGTAGTCAGACAATTCTTTCAAGTTGGCTGCACGAGCTACCAAATCGGCTGGCTCAGTTCTATAGGATTCCGATCAGCTTTTGCGACTTGAAAGGCTGAGGTGGATACATACCCTGCATCGGAGTGGAGGTTGTACATGTCAATGTAGACCCCATCCTCGATCCTGACTCGCATCATCGTGAACCCCTTTGGGGTCAAACAATCTGCGCCTGAGGCATTTGAACAAGTATTCCACTTCTTTCTGATAAAGTTGATCCAGTCGAAGTTAGATAAAGTGTTCAAGCCACTGCCGAAAGGAACACCGCCTGATGTCGCCGTACGGAAAGGGTGATTGTCAGTCTCATAGACGGCAGCATGGAAGTTGAAGTCTAACAAGAATCAGTCTTTCTGCACCTTGTTGGTATCTGGAGAGGGTGTCTATTGCTTGACCTTCTTGGGCATGTATCACATCGTAGCCGTACTTGGCGAACAAAGATCCGATTAGCTTGGAGTTGGTTGTCTTGTCGCCAGGAATCTCGTTGCCGTTTAACACAGCTGGAAGTCCCGCAACGTTCATAGTAATGACATTGAAGTCACCACTTGTTGCGGCAGCCGAGATAGTAGAAACCAAGCTGGCAGCAGCAGCTGCGAGGCCGAAAGTAAGACGAGCCATTTTTTGAAGATTGACAGTTGCTGAGCTGGAAGTGTTTAGCAGTGGCCTACCGAAACTCCATGGCGAAGGTCATCGTGTACATATTTATATTTCTCCCGTGTTCGAGCACGCAGTGATGGCTGCTTTCCGGAAATGAAAATAACCTCAATGCTTCCCCTCAGCGTCGATCATATCCAGGGACATAGCTATCACCTGTACGATTTATCCGTGCTACTATCTTAATGCAGGGCTTCCGCCGATGTCATCTGGATTGGACCTGCATTCAGATGGCACAGTCCGCAGCCGCCGATAAAGAAGGTTCATCAGAATAGGTTCGTCATAAGTAAAAAAGCGACGGAGCAGAAACTGCAACCAATAAATTTTGTTATCGTACCCACAATTCAATAAAAGATATCAAAATGCATGTGAAGCATGATCTATTTTTAAGAAGTCACGATGTATACTACACTCGTGGTCAGGATCGTATACCAGATTGGCTTGTTCCCAGAAAGTCAAAGCCTCATCCTCCGGTGGTAGATCTGAATGTAGATTAAGGTCACGGAGGAGCTTCCAAAAGAGGATATTTTAATGCTTATGAAGAACGCAAGATCCCTGGAGCGGAACGGCTTGCACATGTACGGAGTAGACATCAGTGGCAGCGGCTCTTGACATCATCACGCTGCATACACACCACAAGAAATCTTTATTACCGAGATCTTCAAAAGGCAGGTCGATAAATCGATATTAAGGAAACTTGAATAAGATTTCGAGTTCCAGGATCTCACTGTCGTCGCCAAGCTGCACGGCTGCATTCGAATTCATGCACGGATGCTCGCCTACTCGTTTTGGCTGTAGACCCCTTTGTTAGCTGACCATAGCAAGCATGTCTAGTAGTCTACAGAATCTATTTTGCTCACCTCACTTCAAGACTCCAAAGGGACTTCGAGGCTGGTTCAGCTCGTTTCTGGCGAAGTTACAACTTGTTTCCCTTAAATAAAATGCTCAAATAATCAATACGTAGTCCGTTCTCTGTTGCGCTCAGACTCTACGCAAAGCATACGGAGCGATCCCGACTATTATGCGATTTTAACTATGCGACCTCAATGGGTACTTTACGAAATGTCCTGGGTCTTGCCTTCCAAGTCACCAAGGTATCACGGGATATCAATCAAGTAATGTTTCAGTTTCACACGGATGTTTAGCGACTTTTCTTGTGATGACTTTGTTTCGCCCAAGACGAATTTGCCCAACCTCTCTTCCATACAGATCCAGATATCACAACTGAACAAACAAACGACAGCCGTAAGGGATTTGATATTAATTCAAAGAGTTCAACGTGGCGCAGAAATTTATATTTGAATGAACAAGATAAGACATAGATATAGACCATCAAGACTGGGTGAATGTCCTTCCAAATTGTATAATTACACTGATTGCTTCGATTTCCTAGGCCAACTCGTCCTCTTTTTCGCTCGCACATAGAATTTTGATGGGGCGGGTTGATTGAATCGCTGGTCTCAGTCCACTGGATCATCTCCAACTCTTTCAAATAGATATTATGGGGTTGTCTTTCAAAAGCCGCACTTACCATTCTCTGTCCCGCCACAAAAAAAATGTATGAAGCCTTGGGTCTGCTCCTCACCTTGTCCGTATCCTAGCGATCAGAGCAGACCTCGCGTAATCATGCCGAAAATTTGGGGTTTTGTGAATGTAATTAATTGCTATGGTCATGACGGAGTCTTTTGGTACTCGGTGCCCACCCGGGAAGATAAAATCTCTAAGTGCTATCCTCCCTGGTTGGCATGATGGATTGTGGAGATACTGAACCTCCTGAATCGGAATGCTGAGGAATTCGAGATCATGTGCCAGATCTGGATCCCATGTAGTGTCGTTAGTAACCCCGTGGTCAACGAGCTCTTGGAGAAGTCTTTCCTGGTATCCTGGGTACGTCACGGTACAATAAACCATCCATGAAAGAATACTCGCTGTTGTGATGAAACCCCCAGCAACAGCTACCACTGTCGCTATACTGCGGTGTTTCTCGGGAAGGTTATCTCCCTCCTCATCTGTGGCGCGCACGAGAAAAAGTCCGCCCGATAGTAATCCGCCACTATCACCTACGAATCTCCACGAGGATTTCATTACAGGACATTGTTTGTCGAGAACTAGGAGAATTGAATTCACTGACCTCTGTGAAAACACATCTGCGACTTTTGGGTCGTCAGTGTAGTAATTCGTATGACCCATGTCAGTGGTCTTAATAACTGAGCCGTACCATTCGAAAAGCATTTCCAATCAGGATCTCGAGGTTAGCTTCCTTCTTCAAGCGGTGTATAGGAGCAGGCGAGCTCATTTTTGGAGCGATGATGTCTCGGAAAGCAAGAAGTTTGTCAACTTCCAGATTCGTCAAATTAAAAATTATACTGCGAGAAGCTGATGCTTACCTCTGATGGTTTCCCAGATGATCGGGATAGACCTCATAATAGCTGCCAGTGATTGGCAGACCTTCAGTGCCAGGAAAATCTCGTACTTGATTTTCGTCTTTGGGAATTCTGATTGGCGAAGAGGCATCCGAGAGATTGTCCAGATCATCAAGGACACCATCGTTGTTGTCTAAAAGGAGAATCCTGCATCTGCTTCAGTCTTTCTTTTCTCATACATTCTCAAATATCACTTGATATTTCGCCAATAGAGAAAGCGAGCGACGATGGATTGTAAGATCTCAAAGGTGTTTTGCAAGTCAACGTTGGTCTCTTGAGCGATTGCTAGCAGATGAGCTAACAAGTTGAAGGACTTCTTGACCATTTTTATATTTGAAGTTTGGAATAACTGCACACACACCAAAGATCGAATGGTTATATGCTCAGCATGGCGATTTCTGGAAAGGTGTCTTTCTCTCGTCAATCGCATCTCATTCAATCGCAGCAGGACTGGGACTTTAATTCGACAAAGTACTCGCGGCCAGAAATAAAACTCCGTACTCGTATCCTGCTTACTTCAAATCTGAAGAGCATATCGCGAAGCCAATCACCAAAGTGAAGGGATTTCTCAAGCCAGAGGAATATCAAAAACTGCCTCTTATCAGGAAAGACAAGCTTACGTTGAGTGTGTTCCGCTATGTTTTCAGGCTCCCAAGCGAGGACAGCATCCTGGGTCTACCAACTGGGCAAAATATTACCATTCGAGCTGATATCGATGGCGAGACTGTCAGTCGATCGTTTGAAATAAGTCTGATCCAGGAGAGTGGCGCCTTATCATCAAGTGTTACACTGATGGTCAGCTCACCGTGAAGTACGTTCAAAATCTGGAAGTTGGAGACCAAGTGGAGATTCGTGGCACAAAATTCGCTATGATAAGCGTATCTGGGCCGCAATCAAGCGCGAGTGCTTGACAGTCCTGTCCGAGGGAGTGAGTTAACCTGAGCAATTGAATTTTGTCTGGATGGAATTGTTCGGGTCGAAAGCTGGACCTTATACTATGATGGATGCTATCGGTCTGGGTACCGTTTGACTTTATCAAGGAGCGTAAATCAAGGAGAGAGGGCTTTCGGGCGAGAAGACAACGGAGTTCTTGAAGAAGAATTATGTTATCCGGGAAATTTGGGAGCCAGAAGAGGGAAAGACGGGCTGTATTCTTTGGGAGCTACTACCAGTACGAAAAGGATAAGATGCATCATGATAACTTGAATGCGCCATCTTTCTAAGTTTGCCTAATTTATCTCAACATAGCTTAGAGGATCTTTTCACTAATGCTAACCTTAGCTATGTCCTTGACATTGGTATTAGCACCTTAGAAGACACCGTCCACAGCGGTAAAGTCCTCGTAGGCTTGCCGGACGGCCGAGATCTCGGAACAATCACTTCTAGACAAACACTTTCAAAAGGACTTGAAGTTTCACTGAAAACTGCCCATATCTATTGGACAAACATGGGTATTCCAATAGAAAAGGATGGCACAGTCCAAACATGCAGAGTCGACGGCAGCGACATCCAAATGGCGATCCCAAAAGCTGCTGCTCACATACCAAGACAGATCATCATCGACCAGAAGAACTATAAATTTTAATTCTGTGATAGAGAAGGCCTGGGAGCCGTACGTGCCAACCTCGACGGTTCACAGCACGAGACTTTGATTTAAAACGACGACTGGAAGAACGAAGACGATCAAGAGAAGTAGCTGAACTGAAATGTAGGTATTAGCAAAGAACAAGGTTCATAACTTTTTCGCGAAATATCAGTAAAGTAAAAGTCTCAAGATAATTTCGTGAACCTGACAACTTACTACACAAAATCCTGAATTAATTTCGTCACATCATTTTTTGTGATATGACATGAGACTCTAGTCGAGCTCTCACTTCACCGGTGACGAATTATGTGAGTAACCCAGCCTCAAGAGAAGGCATCTGATTGTTCTCCACCGATTGTTGAGATGTATTATCTCAAGCAGTTGTCACTAGTTTGCGGCAACCCACATTGAGCGGGCCTCCGATTACTAATCTCTCTAACCACTTCTGAAAGTCCCTGAGTCTATGTTTCCTTTTGTTATGATTTCCCTCACGTGCTTGAAGAATTTCTATCGTTTTAATCATTCTGACTGAGCCTAGATATTCGTCGATAGTGTTGTAAGTTGGAAGATACATTGCTCCGTAAGTATCATTTTTAGATTCTCATTGCGTTTCGTATTTCAGGTAGTGACCTACCAGCGTTAATTTTGTCCCTTGGAGCAAGCTATTGTCGTCTCTTCCTCTGCATAGTTATAAGTATCAAATACGGCCAACGTAAGGGCTTTCATGAAGTGTTAAGGATCGGTACCTTCAGTTGCTGAGAATGCAGTTATCCTACCTGCATGTTTCAAAATTTCCTTTCTACCTTAACACCCTAGAACATGTATGAATGATCGCCAAGCTCAACATCGCTGACCTCTGTAGCAACTTGGTCACAAATTCGGCCGCTTATATCACGTGTACGAGCTGTAGGACTCCACTGTATGACAAGATAACGCCGGGGACAATCACCACGAACAACATCAAGTCCAGCACTCTGCCCCGAATTCAAAATGTCCACACCATAGAAGCCACTTCTCCTCTTCTGCGCAACTCCCGGCGATGGTCATGTCCTTCCCGTCCGAGCCGTTGCTCAAACCCTAATATCTCGCGGGTACGAAGCAATCTTCACCACCAATTCCGAGTCCAAAGCCTCAATCGAGGCAATAGGCGCAACATTCGTCCCTCTCACGGGCCGAGCCGATTTCAACATGGCCAACTTTCATACGCTGTTCCCTCCCCCAGACAGAGCACCTGGAGCAGCATACAGCTTAGCTCATGCCATGAAGTGGATATTCGGAAGCACGATTCCGTATCAGCATGAAAGTGTTCAGGAGATTCTGAGATCTATTCAGCAGAGGCAGGCACCAGGCAGGAAAGTGATCATTATTCAGGACTACACGTTTTGGGGTAATTTACCTATTTTGCTCGGCGCGAAGGGGATAAAGCCTGCAGGTGTGATTAATCTGGGACTCACGCCCTTACCTCTCAAAGGACCGGGAGTCCCTCCTTTCGGGATGGGGTTACCTTACGATCCCTCACCAAAGGGTGTTGTGAAGAATGAAGCGATGTACGCAGGCCGGGACGAGCGCTTTGCAGAACTCACAGACGGTCTCAACGCGATATTCGCAAACTTTGGTGTCGGGCCTATGAAAGAGCACATCTTCGATTTGCAAGTCACAATCCCGGATCGGTTCTTGCAAATGTGTATCCCAAGTCTGGAATACCCGCGACCCAATCCCCCGCCCGGGTTGAGGTTCACGGGCGCGCTGCCGGGTGGGCATAGAGGTGTGACGAAAGAGAAGCCGAGCTGGTGGGAGGATGTGGCTGTTAATGCTGAGAAGAAGAGGATTGTGTTTGTTACTCAGGGGACAGCGACGGCACAGTATGAGAAGCTTATCTTGCCTACGCTGAAAGGACTGGCTGGTTGCGAAGATATGCTGGTTGTAGCAGCACTCGGACGAGAAGGTGCTGTTCTACGCTCAGACTTCAAAGTGCCGAAGAATTCAAGAGTAAGCGATTTCATTCCTTACGATGAATTGCTTCCATACGTGGATGTGTTCGTCACGAATGGTGGCTATGGAGGGTTTCAGCATGCTGTTAGTCATGGGACGCCGTTGATTGTAGCCGGTGTCGCTGCTGATAAACCCGAAGTCGCTGCGAGGGTTGAGTGGGCGGGTCTAGGCGTCAATATGAGGACCGAGTCTCCTACTCCAAAGGCTGTGAAAGAGGCGGTGGAGAAAGTGTTGAGTGAAGGGAGGTATAAGCAGAGAGCAAGGGAGCTAGAGGAGGAGATGGGAAAATAAGATGTTTTTGGGATTGTAGAGGAGAGCATCAAGGAGTTATGTGCTGGAAGTGTTTCAGCGGACCAGGTACTCGAGAAATAAAAGTCTTTGGGCAGTTTTCCCTTGATTTTGACACCGACCGATCAAAGCGCGTTTTGGGAGAAGAGCGGTAATTCTTCTATTCGGCGATGGCAATTCCTGCTTTTACACGTAATCTTCTTGCGAGGCTGACCCAAAACGTCCATTGAAGCAGTATCAAAGTTCTGGGATGTCCTCGTGACTTTTGCAGGATTGGCAAGACAAAGTAAGTACCGGAACAATATCGTGACATGTCACAATTACACAAGGTAAAGTAAACCCCCAAAGACAAAATTGCCACCCTTTTTTCCAACCCTTGCAAAAGCGTGTGATAACCTGCTACCTGAAGGAGCTAAGTTGTTCTCCGTGGTCTGATTAATATATAACACTATTTAAACTATTTACCAAAACCACGCTGGTAGTATTCTATACACGCTTGAAAAGGTAGATAGACTTCTAACCTTCTTTTCTCCAGCTTAACAACCACATGAATCCCGACGCGAATGAAAAGAAAAAAAATCGAAAGAAGCTGTTCTACCCTCTGTGTATTTTTAGTCCAATCCATATATACACAATGAATAGTCTAATATCAGAATTCACTATACTTTAAGCAATTTCATTGAGATGTTAGCCTTGTTTCTAATGACTGTGTATATGTCTCTCTTCATGATTTGAAGAGGCTACATAACTTGATGCAGTCGACTTGGTAAATATGAAAAGCGTTGTAAGATATCTACTTCCAAGGCGAAGGCTACTTGGAGTCAGAGGCTCTAATTCAAGCTAGTAGTAGGTTAGAGCTTGAAGATCAAATTTGCGGAGCTCCAATTGGAGAGAGAGAGAGAGAGAGAGAGAGAGCTACGAAAGAGAAGAAGAGAACAGCTGTATCATTACAACTAGTCGATTGAGAAAGAAGCGGTAAGAGAGTCATTTATAGTCAGGTAGTATAGAGTCTGTAATAAATAATCAAAATATATAGAAATAATCCACCCTTTTGCCTTTCGACGAGATCTTACCCGATCCACATCCCACAAGAGAAATGGTGTTACCACTTTACTACATCCATTCCGTATATGCTGTGCTTCGCTATACCAGATCTGGCTCAGCTCGGCTTTTTTTTTTTCCAAAGGAAGAGGAAAAAAGAGGTCGGTCAGTACGTGCGTACATGCGTATGTATGTGATTATGCACTTCAAAAAGAAGAGAGCGTGCTATAAGAACCTCAGAGAAGGGAGAGACGCTTGTATGATGAGGCGATCATAGAATGAATGAGGCACAGGTTAACCAAAACTACCTAGGTAGTGCAAAACGTAGCGATTTCGGTAGATAGAAATTGTTAACTGTGCATTTGCACGATATCATTCTGCATGTCCATCCAACTCCGAATAAAACAAATATACATCTATCGCGCAGATCCTCCAATTACTCCCACTGCGTTCCTCTATTTTCCCCTCCAGTTCATATTCCCATCCGGCAAACTCACCCAAATGAGTCCACTCAAGATAACTGCCACCACAATCGCCGTCAAGATACCCGCACCGGCCTTATCACCTGTCGTAAGTGGCTTCAGAAGCGTCGGATCCAGACTCGTGGGGTCGCCTGTCCCAGCAGCAGGATCACCTTTACTCGTACCGCCCGTAGCGTTCGTCAAAGGATCCTTGGCACCCTTGATCAGATTCCCTTGAATGACTTGCAGAGCAGCCATTTCTTGGCCAATGCCGGAAGTGCCATCCCATGCTTCGCCTTTACTCCAGCTAAGTCCGCACATGCGTCCGTTGGGCCGGTCAGCGGGGGACCCGGAACATTGCTTTGCGGCGGCTGCGGCGGAGGTTGCGAGAAGAGGCATGACAGTGTCGGTGATGAAGGGGGCCCATTTGGTGGAGGCGGCCATCCAGCGGGTTAGATAGGCTTTGTAGGAAAGCATGTCGATGGAGCAGTGGATGAGAGCCTTTTCACAGGCGACTTCGTAGGCGATTCCATCGGGGAAGAAGATGGCAACAGTCTGGGTGAGCAGAGTCTGGAGACGCGTCTTCCAGACGTCGCTGCCAGTCTGGAGGATGTTAGCATTGACGGTTGAGATTGGATACTCGAGTTGACGATGCGCGAATTATACAACCAGGCGTGAAGAGACTATGTCAGGTGTGTGTGGTACTTACAAATTTATACATGGCGGCAGCTCCGTGGAGGAAAATGCCTGCATTGTAAGAAAACTGAGCTTTGTAGATCTCCGTGCAGTTATTGTCTACACCTGCGCCATCATAGACATTATGCTTCGCGTCGATAAAGCCGACGCCTTCCATCCATTCCCACGTTTTTTCCGCTTGATCTGCGTACGAGGAGTTGCCTGTATACAGGGCTAGGCGAGCGGCCATATTAAAGAGACATCCGTTTGAGATGGAGTTCTTGTATTTGTATCCGTTGAGAAAAGTATAAGCTTGCCAGCGAAGACCCCCGCCACAAACTTGGTCGATCTTGGGTACCTGAATGTTATACACTGCTTGCACGAGAGCGAGCCATTGAGGCGATCCCTCTGGTGGGTTTGGAAAGCCCAGTTCGGCGGCTGTCATTGCGGACATGGCCCAGAAACCTGGAAGGTCAGTCTCACGTGATATAGAAATGTCATCTACATTCAAGAGGCATATTCGCACCTTGATCATCATTACCCATTCCCAGAGTTTGATTCTGTGGTAGGTAGTCGTGGTTGGGACCAGATTGGTGCTGTAAAGCTTGGGAGGTCATATCATTGTAAGTTGTGTCGCCGGTGTAGTACCAGTAATCGATGAGGGCGCCAAACATGGCTCCTCCCTCCCACCAGAAATAGCCAGCATTGGTAATTGTTGGATTCGCCGGCGGTCCTGGTAATTGTCCAGGAATGTTGGAAATGATCACTCCTGGAGTTGATGAATAGTATTGCACCATATCTGCAACAATAGTCTTTGCGACCGACTTGATATTGTCTGGGGCTTAGTTTAGCCGCCTGAACGTCGAAGAAGATCATATCACCAAGGAAGCTAGCTACTCACCATCAGACGTGAGGTCGAGATCGATGCCGGCGACTCCATTGCTCCAAACAGAGAGTGCCAGCACCAGCTTGGACAGTGTTGAGCGCCCCATCATCATCATCATCATCTCATTAACTGACGACACTCAATAGCCCAGATGAACGAGTGGATCTGGAGGATGAGGGAGGCCCTCTGCTGTTTGATGTCGAAGTTGAGTGTCTTGTTGTTCTTGTCGTGATCGTGGTCGGGGTCGGGGTCGGGGTTGCCGTCGTGAGAGTTCTATTCCCAGGTGTTGTCTCTGGATCTGATTTTAGACGCTCGCCCTCGCCTCTGTCCAGGTGCAGTGGAGCTCTTGAATCCCGTACCCGTCCCCACCTCGCCCACTCGCCCCACTCACCTACTGACAAGGGGTAAAAGTGGCTTGGCTGCTCTCACTGACTGACTGAAGGGACTGAGCCCGAAGATGACGCAGCGCAGGCAGGCAGGACCTAGCCAGCTAGGCAGATCTCAAGCTCGTATTGATTAATTACCACCGGCCCGAGACGCAAGCACGGTACTTAGATTACCAGACCCAGGTATACTTATATATCGCATTCCAATGTAAAGACACACCAACAAAGGAGTGGCAAGGTTATCGGATGTGCTAGAACGATACAAGTTTGACCCATCGACAAGCGGGAGAACCCGGTGGGATCTTGTTCGGAGTACTTGGGCTTGCGGATCTATTTGGGTGAAGGATGACTCGATGAGTGAGGTACGGAGGGAGTAGAAGTAACGGATCTGGGAGGGTTTGTGTTGGGGTTTGAGGATGGATGGGAGGACAAAGGAACTGGAAGCTCTCTCTCCTGACCGCCCGCATGGCTGAGATGAAAAGAAAAAGAAACAGAAAAGGAAGGGTGCTCGCGAGATGAGATGTTAATTTCCCGGTCCATTATTCTTTGATCGATCTGATACTCCGGAGGTTCTAGTGAGACGGGCGCCGCAGCAGCAGCGATGAATAGAATACTATCGATCCGATACGATGGATGGAATTTGAAGAAATCTCGTGTCTTGGAACAGAGCTCGGGATGCGACAACACCAACACCATCGCCAGCCAACACCAATAATACAAACAAACACACTTCGCGGTCCCCGTCTCCGTCTCAGGGCGCCGCGCCAAACATACTTCGTATGGAACGGAACCTTCAGGTAGAAGGAAAGAAAGAAAGACAGAAAGAAAGAAAGAAAGAAAGCTTACCTTATCGATCAATGATTGCTTGCTTGCTTGCTTGCTTACCTATACAGTAGTACGGGTTTTGCGGTTTGGTTAGGTACGTAGGTAGGTAGGTAGGTAGGTACCTAGCTACCTACCCATCTGCTTCCGCACCCTAGGGACCCCCTGATCAAAGTAAGTAAGTGGGTCGCCCGTGGGTGGGTCTTTAGAAGGGTAAAGCGGGATTTTATGGGTCACGCTCGATCCGTGCCTGTAAGGTACGACAGACACTACTACTATTACCTTAGGTACCTAGTTACGTTCCGGCCTGTATCCTCCGCAAGTACGTACTGTACTTCCGTACCTTTATTGATACAGTCAGTACTTACTTTGTAGGGAAACTCTGTAAGTAGGTAGGTCGCTAATATATCAAGGTTATATACCCTGCCTGCCTGCCTGCCTGCCTGCCTGCCTGCCTGCCTGCCTGTGGAATGAACTCAAAGTAAGTGAGTGAATTTTGTGATTGTGAAGTTCCAGAAGAACTCACTCGCCGCATGTAGGGGGAAATGTTACGGAGGAATCATCCATACGTCAATCATCGTACGAAGTTGCAAGCAAGCAAGCAATTTACTGCAGGCAGATATTATGATGATGATGTTGCTCCAAGCTGTAGCCCCCCCCTACTTTTCTTTTCTCGATTGTTTGACATGTCCATTTCCATTTCCATATCTGGGGAATTGCAATGTCTTTCTTCGGGTCGCCCATTTGCCCCAGAAGCCGTCTAGAAACGCGACACGGACTTGGGTCGTAATTTAGCGGACAGGATATAGATAAGCGAATCAATGAGGAGCGTCGATACGAGATCATCCGCGTGGCCGTAGCCGGATTTGGCACATTCTTGGAGTCTTGGCAGCAGTCGTGCCTTCCCTTCCCTTCCCTTCCCTTCCCTTCCCTGTACCTGTCTGTCTGTCTGTCAGGATCGGGGGGAGGGGGGTGGGGGGCTGTGCAGCTGCAGGGAAATGACTTTTTGCGCAATAGGAAGGAACTGACTGACTGCAGTTTGGCCCAGTTTCCAGTCAGCCAGTCAGCCAGTCAGCTCCCCCACACACCCACACCCACACACACACACACACCAACTGCGCCTGATGATGATGATGATGGAAGAAGATCTTGCTTGAGCTTGGCCACCACCACGGGACTTCTCTTCTCTTCTCTTCCCTTCCCTTCATCTCACCTCACCTCACCTCACCTCACCTCACCTCACCTCATCCGGGAACTCACTTGAATCTGCCGCGCTGCCGTCGCCGTCTTCAACCATAAACAAACAACAACATCACACACATCACAACCATCGCAGCATCAGTCGACGTCAACTCTCCTTACGCCTGCCTCCGACTGCACTTATCACGCACGACTAACATCTCATATCTGGCGCGCCTCCTCTGCATCTCGATCTTCATCACGGGACTGCGCTGCCCCGAAGGTTTCGGATCTATTCTGCTCTGCTCTGCTCTCTTCTGTTCTGAAACACTCAACCAACAACCTCCAGCTCTTCGCCACGTCGGCCCTCACGCTCGTTGAAACCTCCCGCATCAGATCGCGAGGCTGCTCACGTTACGTTACGGCGATCTGGTACGAGCGACGCAAGCAGAGCTGCAAAAAGGCGACCTGAAGCCAATCTAACCTATCTTGCGACACCCAGCTCAATTCAACTCAAAACTCAATTCACACTCGTTATCGTCGTCACTCGCGATCCCGGACCTGAATCGTGGATTCCCAAACCGCCAAAACCACGTGCCCCACCTTGGCTCATCCAGCTTCATTCATTACAACACCTGCTTTGTCTAGCACCATCGACCTCTCATCTTTCACATTTGCAATTTATTAATACAGAACCTTCATCATGCGTCTATCCCGTTCGTTCGGAGCGGCCCTGACTGTGATACTTCCTCTAGCAGCCCTGAGCTCGGCCGAGCGGATATTCCAGTCCACCTCGCTGGAGTCATGCCAGGACAACTCAACCATCACCGCCAGTTTGTTCAACGTTGCTTTCACGCCCCAAAACCAGTCCCTGTCGCTCAAGTTCCAGGGCCAATCGACACATGCTGGTAATGTGACTTTCAATGTCACAGCTTCAGCCTATGGTTATACATTCCTCAAAACAAACCTGGATCCTTGCACATACGCGGGCCTGACAACGCTGTGTCCCTTGGACCACATCGAAATAGCATTCGATGAGAAATTCGAAAATATTTCAACGAGCGTCATCGGCGATATTCCCGGGATCGCATTCACTATTCCAGATTTGGATGCCGTTGTCGAGATTAACATGTTCGCTCGTGGAGACAGTCGAGATCAATCGCACAGATTGGGCTGCGTACGTCTTCGACTGTCCAATGGAAAGACAGTCAATCAAACAGGTGTGAAGTGGGCAACGGCAGCCATCGCAATCATTGGACTTCTAGCCTCAGCAATCGTCTCTGGACTCGGCCATACGAACACTGCTGCCCATGTCTCACTTTACGCCACTGCTCTTTTCAGTTACTTTCAAAACATCGCGATCATTGGGCTTTGCGCCATACCTCTCCCACCTATCGTCCAGTCCTGGACCCAGGACTTTGTGTGGTCGGTAGGAATCATCCGAGTTGGTTTCCTTCAGAATTTTGCCATGTGGTACCAGCGAGCAACCGGAGGCAAGCCAACCAGTATTCTCCAAACTCTTGTCAGCAAGTCAGTTCAAGTTGCAAAGCGTGGCTTGGATACTCACAGAGAAAATTTTTTTGTCGAGAAGAGCCTTGCAATCGTCAAACGAGCTCAAGAAGTCACCACCACAGCTGGCGGGGCTTACATTGTGACCGGTTTGCAACGGGCAGCATTTCTCGCACCAATGGAGCCCACCAACCTCTATGTCACATGCATTACCTTTTACTTCATCTTCTGCCTCTTCACACTCTTCGTCATTTCACTATTCAAAGTGTTGTGCGACTTGGCGATCAAGTTGAACTGGATGCAAAGTCAAAACAATCGCTTCCGTGACTTCCAGGACAACTGGCGCATCATGTTGAAAGGCACTATCTTTCGCCTGATTCTCATCGGATACGCACCCATGATGATTCTCTCTCTCTGGGAATTTACAGTGGTTGATTCCCCAGCCGAAGTCTTCCTTGCCGTCATCTTCTTCATTGGCATGAATGGCGCGCTGTTTCTCGCGGCCTTCCATGTCATGACCATCGCTCGTCGCTCCGGACACAAGCATCAAACTCCTGCCTATCTTTTGTACACCAATCCCACGACTCTCAAGAAGTGGGGCTTCCTGTTCATTCAGTTCCGCGCCTCAGCCTATTGGTACATCGCGCCCACCTTGTTCTACATTCTCTTGAAGTCCTTCTTCGTGGGACTCGCACAAGGATCCGGACTCACCCAAGCTATCGTGCTTGTGATCATCGAAGCCGCAGCTCTTATTGGTGTCTCTGTCATTCGCCCATACATGGACAAGACATCCAACAGCATGCACATCGCCATCTGCGTCGTACAATTCCTCAACGCTGTCTTTCTCCTCATCTTCACCGACGTATTCGACGGCCCGGGTCTCCTCATCGGTGTCGCTAGCTTGATCTTCTTCTTCGTCAACATCATCTTCGTCTTTGTAATTCTAATCATTGTCCTTGTTGCTTCAACGATGTCCATCGTTCGCAAAGATCCCGAGACAAGATATCAACCAATGGGCGATAATCGTGGCTCATTCATCAAGTCTCAAACAACACTCACAGCCGAACTCGATATGCTAGCTGCTACTGCACGCGAGGCAGGTGATGGCGAGGGTGGGTATAGCAAGGAGATGGACGTGAGAGGCATGAGCGCGAGCCCAGTCAGCCGAGTCAGCCGAGTCAGCCGCATCGACACAGACCGTGGAAGTAACCTCCGCGATTCAAGCCTCAGCCCATCCAGTTATGGAGGCCATGAAGACCAAGGTGGATGGAGACCACCGGTCCCGACGCATCAGACAGCTCTTACGCCTCGAGCGAGTATGGGGTCAGAGAGGTTGAGCGTGAGGAGTAGACAACGGTGATTGTGAGATTTGGCGTGTAATGGGATGGGAAAATCAATACTAATGTAGAGTATCGGAGCATTTTGCGGGAGCTGGGGAGTTTTATTTGTTTTGGGGGCTTTGATAGTGCCAATTTTCGTATCTTTTGTGCATATTCACAATACACAGACCACAGTTAGATAATCATACAGATGAGACATGTTAGATCTCTTCCTTTGTAATGAAATCGTTCATCTATCTGCTACTTGGATTGACTCAGTTCTCTATCCTCGAATTTCGAGAGCCCGTCGTTTGCTCGCTTGCTCGTCTGTCTTGTCCACATTACTCCCCAGTTAAATCACAACCACCACTTTTCCAAATCCGAGCTCCGCATCCTCTACCTACATAGGTTTCAAATGAGTCCCGGACTCCGAACTTCTTCCAAAATGCGTTTCAGAAGATACTTTATCCCACTTCAGAGAATACATGGAGTCAACTTTCTATTAAACAGGGAAAAGTTCAACTCAATTCGTCATACTTTCTTTGCATATCATACCATTCCAAGGAAGGAAGAGACACAGAGCTGAAGTCGTGGATGCGATCTGAGGCGAAGGAATCAGAGAGCTAGGCTGGCTTGGTCTTTCTCTGTTGGGTTGGGTGGAAATCGGGGTGAGCGAGGGGAGTTGGGGTGGTGCGGGGAGCGATCGGTTCGTAAGAACCTACCTCAGGAAGGAATGCAGGTTATGCAGGCGGGGGGTGCTTTTTCCCTTTTTAAGCTCCTGTTTCTAGTATTTGGGCGAAGATGGTTGATTGTTTTGATGCTGTCTCCAATACCTTAAGGGTAAGGAAGAGCAGGGTAATTTGAATGGTGCGGAATAGTCAAGAGATAGTCAAAGGGACGCGTTGCGAGAAAGAAGGAATCCACTGGGGGGGACGGTTGTTGGGTAAGGAAGGGAATTCCTCGTGCTTTTTGGTTCAAGTACTAAGAGTAGCAATACTTGGTTATATTCTTAAGTTTGGTATTAATACTAGCTTATTAAGTTTCACATAATACTCAAAGGGAGTTGATATTTGGGCGGTTTAGTACAGGTATACTCTACATAAGTATAGCTCCTAGTACTACCTAGTATTATTAGAGGGGGGGAATTGAATACTTGCCCCGTGTCTACTATTCAGTACTACTCCTATTCGCTCTTGAATTGTTCCCTTAAGAGTACAGTTTTCGATTTTGAATGGTCTTCCTTAAAAGGGACCGTCAGAGACCCGTCCCCTGGTGATTACCTACCTATTAAGAGGTCTATTCAAAGTAGTGATCGTCAGCTGATAGTCACCGAACGATTCTTCTGCTCCTGCGTTTACCTGTAAGGATGTTAGGCAATGCTTCCATTGTTTACTCCATTCACAAGCCGAACCGTCTGACCGTCACACTTGAAGGATATCTTAGCACTGCACTTGCTTGCAAGGTATAGAGCTGGAATTAAGGATGTGGGTAAAAGGTTCTTTGATCTGATGGAAAGGAACTAGGATGCTGACGGTAGCTCTTTCTTTCTCTGCTGGATGGAAGGAGAGCGGGGGGAGTTAGCTGGTGGAGATTGGCAAGCGAGCAGACTTCTTGAAACTTTTCCTCGTGATACCCTTCTTCGTCTTCTGTTTCCACCATTCCGGAGAAGACGCTTCCTCGTATGACCCTAGCTCAGTACCGCGCCAGATTATTTCTTCGAGAGCAATAATTGGCTTCAACAATTATTACGCTACTTATCCCGAGCTTCGGTTTTTATAACTGCCCCCCCTCCAAAGATGCATCTCTGAGACTCTGAGTAAAACTGACGGGAATTGGAAAAGGTCGGTCGGTCTAAAAGCGCCTTCCTGCAATGAATAGGGCTATTATGATTACGACGAGTCAGAAATCACCACTCTTCTTATCCAACCTCTTTCTCCAATCTTGATGCTGACATGCATCGAGTCCTGCTATCCAATGGACTGCCTATCGCGCCGATATGCAATACAACCTGACAAACAATTCACATGACTGTCCGCATCACGAAAATCAGGTTGGCCTTAAATTCCGTCTCGGAGCCTGATCTCCCAACGTCAGTCTTCTACGATAACAACCGTCTCGAGATCGACCGTCTGCTCACCTAGCCTCACACGATTACCTACATTCATTCCCAGACGTCATGTCTATCGAAGCTGAACCTCTCGCTGAACTACCTCGGACTTGGTAGTTGCTATTCCAGGATGGGGCGAGATTACCTGCAAGATGGAGGACAGCACGATACAGTCGGGATGTAAAGTCTGTGAACGCTTCGCAGAAACGCCAAGTTTCAGAGGCGTAAAACTTCAGGACCTACTTGCAGCGGCAAACTCAGCTTGTCGCAAGTGTCTCAATGTTTGTCTTGTCTCACAGCATTTCCATTTATTGTGGGAAGAGCTGCCTAGTGAATAATTTTGCCGACTATATCGGAAATTGAACGGCATGTCGAGAGCAGTGGATTGGTTTACAAGCGTCATTACTCTGTATGGTATGTACTGCCAGATGAGCAAGCGGCGTGGCGTGGCAGGCATGAAAAGTAGCTGATCTTCAACCTTTTCATTGATAGTCGACGCCCCATTCAGACCATACAGCACTGGGTACGAAAAAGGCAGGGTTCAAGTTGAATCATTCCCCAATGAAAAACTTTATCATTCATCAGACATCGACCGTGACCCATCATCAGAATCGACATTCATGAAAATCCGATCATGGCTTTCATATTGCGCGAAAATGCATGCAAGCTGCAAATCCCAGCAAGCTGCATTGCCTAAACGAATAATTGAGGTTCTAGACGCTGACAGCAGAAGCTCATGTCGTTTATACGAGAGTTGCGGAGAGATAGTGAGATATGTTGTACCCTCGCATTGTTGGGGATCATCCCCACAATCCATCCATATGACTAAACATTTAACGTTGGAACAACACAAAACAGAAGTCCCATGGAGGAAGTTATCTAAAACATTTAAGGAGGCTATAGTAGCCACACGCCGACTCGGAATTCGATATATTTGGGTTGACTCTCTCTGTATCATTCAGGATGACCGCGAAGACTGGACCAAAGAGGCGAAAGTAATGGGCAATGTATACAAGAATGCCCATCTTGTCTTAGCAGCAACAGCTTCCGCAAGTTGAGCAGAGGGATTGTTTGTCGACCGCGATGGGGATACTTTTCACTTGGATCTTCCACGCGATCTCAACTCGCACGTATCGACCTTGAAAGCTCGCCGTACCCGTTCGAGCAGGATATTAGAGGACGATCCACTCACTCGTCGTGCATGGGCTTACCAGGAATGATGCTTAGCAAGACGTATCGTAAATTTTAGGTAGGTACTTTTCTGGGTGCAGTGAGGTGTCGGTCAGAGACAGTGTATACTGGCAATGCTTACTACCGCACGTAGCTCAGAAAAATTGCATTGGGAATGCCAAAGCAAACACACCTGCGAATGTGGCCAATGTTCGATTGACAGCCAGAAGGTCATCATGAAATTTCATGGGCAAGATGAGGATTATCAGCCTCGAAACTGGCAGGAGGTAGTGAGGTTTTATAGCGCTCTTAGTTTGACCTATGAGAATGATCGATTACCAGCTCTTTCGGGTATTGCGAGCTCGCTCATCAGTAATTCAAACTACTTGGCCGGACTCAGGCGCCAATCGCTTGTTTTCGACCTCAATTGGATGCATCTGGGGACTTTGGGTTCAGTTGCGAAGGAGTCTGGTGTTCCGTCGTGGTCGTGGGCTGCTATCAAATCTTCTGTAGAATTCTTCCCCTACGAAAAGCTAAACCCTAGACTCGAAATTATCGAAGCTGAATGCGTACTAAAAACTTCAAATCCGTTTGGCGAAGTTTCGGGAGGTTTTGTGACTTTGAAAGGAGCCACGTTCGAAACTTGCTTGCTGCCTTTTGCTTTGAAAACAGCCAATGCTTGGAATGGGTGTGTTTACAACAAACACATTTATCTGCCCGGTATCCAGCCGGTTGAAGAAATTTCTTTATCATTTCAGCTTGATACTTCTGAGCTTGAGGGCTTGGATTTCGCGTCAGATACGGTATTGTTGCTATACACTACTGACGATGTATACGCATATCGAGAAAAAGAAAATTCCACGCTAGTTCTGCGAAAATACTCGGACGAAGAAGCTACATATCAGCGTATAGGAAGTGCAATTTGTAACGTCAAACGCGAGTCCGTTGATGCACCGTGGGACGACTTGCCTTGTGAGACTCGAGTCACCAAGATCGTCTGATACCCTAATTCCGGATTGGGGACAGTCCGCATGCATTTTCCAGATGCTCTGCTCTTCTCGGAGTACTTATTCATGTTGTAGGGACATGATGTGCTTTCATACTCTACGAACACCCAGATAAGAAAGTAAGCAAGGATAGGTGGGGAGGGGGGTGGAAGAGACGGTTGTAGGGATCAAGATTTCGCTGGGGACTGGGGAGTACGCGATGTTATGTTCTCCTGCCTTTTGAGGTATTGCGTTTTGCCTTTTTGCGTTTTAGTTCGTGTCTGGAGAGAGTGGGTGGGTGATTTAGTGGGAAAAAAAGGTCGAGAGGAAGCTGGGATTTTTTGTGGGGAGATTGATTTGGATGGATGGTGGGTGGGTGAGTGGCGGAAGATGGCAGGCAGGTAGATGGATACGAATACAAATCTGTTCGCCTCGTTGGAATCCCTAATCTTGAAATGAAAGTCTAGAGTAGAGCGACTAGAAATTGTGCTCTGAGCTGAGATGGCCTGGGATGGATTGAAGTTGAAGCTGAAGTTGTTTTTGTTAATGGCTGGAAAACAAGCTCTATGATTTCACGGAAGAACTGGGTGAGGTGTACTTGCTCGACGATGCGTCGATGGCTAGATGGTTCCGAAGCCCGAAGGGATAAAGTAAATGATTCAAGATGATCATGACCGTTGCTACCATAGCCGACGATTCTCTTAGTTACCAGCTGGGCTGAGCTGAGCTGGCTAGGCAGTGATATGAGTAAGTTTAACGGGATCATGTATCTCCTCTTACTACGTAGTAGGTAGCCTCGAAACCTTACCTTACCTTCTGGACCTGTAAAAGAGTTCCCAGTAGCGAGAAGAACTACTATTCATTAACTACCTACCTATTACCAATTACTTACCTATAGCCCAATAATCTCTCCTCTCCTCTCTTCTATGGGCCTCTCCTCTTCTCTTCTCTCCTCTTCTCTTCTCTCCTCTTCTCTTCTCTCCTCTTCTCTTCTCTCCTCTCCAGGCTCTCCTCTCCTCTCCTCTCTTCTTGTCTTATTCGTAATAGGCAAGCAATCATCAGCGAACGAACGACCGAATGGAACGGATGGAGTCATGCACGAATGGTCGGATGGGGTTTTGATCGTTAGGTAGTTGGTCAGTCGGTTGGTTGGTTGGTTGGTCCTCTTTTAAGACAAGATATCTAGCTAAGTAGGTGGTTTGAATGTTGAGAATTTGTGGTCTGGATTTTGGAATTAAAAGAAAGGTAGGGGGGGGGGGGGGTAGATGGTAGGTACCTAGGTAGGTAGGTAGGTATGGGGTGTGGGGTGAGGATAGGTGAAATTGGTTACGGGGTATGATAATACTTTGACTGGATTGGTAGGATGTAGTAGCAGTAGCAAAAGCGTACTTTTGCTAGATTGATCGAATGTGAAATCTATCAAGTACTAGGTAGTTATGTTGAAGTTGAGAAGGTAGCGTCGATACCGAAGGTTGAACCTAGGATGGGTTTTTGCTCTGCGTATTCGATTAGGGAGGCAGGAGGAGGTTCTGATCTCTAGGAGGCTAGGACCGTTAAAGAAGTATTCTCCAGTAATTCCCTGTTTGTAGAAATATTTACAGGAGACCTTCAGCTGATTACACATCTGTTATTCGGAAATATTCCTTTGCCTTACCTTTGCTTAGAAGGTAGCTAATTACATTCGCACATGGAAATTACGTACGATAGCATCTACGATTCCCAGATATTGAGTTTCATACATTTCATACATTTGTTCATAGCCTGATACTTATTTTCAGAAATGTCTTTACTTGTATATATCGCGAACTTGGACGCTGCATTTTCTCCTCAAGCCAGATAAAATACCGCCAAACTTAAATAGAGACGCCATACGCCAACAATGATGGTATTTGGTGGCGTGATATACTATCAAACAGACTTCAATGGCTCTAATTTTACCATTGCTTCGATGAGTGCGGTGGTTTCTGACCAGTGATAAACCACCTAGACGTAATTAGCAAGTACCCAACTACAGACAACAGAAAACACTTACGCTCTCGTAAAAGCATGAATCCTCGGATCCAACAATTCCCTCCTCACACCCCCAAGCATAGCATGCACACTCGTCTCATTCCACCCTGCCTTTGTGAACAGCATGAGAGTATAATTCTCCACGCCTCCCTCCAACATGTTACTCAAAAAGTACCTTCCCACATCCTTCAATTTCCTGTCTCTCGGCCAAGGACCCACAGGCACGATCGCATCGTCCATAGTGACGTTGTGAAAGCCAGCTTCCTGCAACCAGTGGGACATCTTGGGGATGGGGTCGAAATCCATGCCGAGAACGTCGGAGGCGATCTGATGAAATGAGCGAGTCCATTTTGCGCAGGCGCCTTCCGGATCGAATGTACCGTCCATGCATTCCCAGCGGAGACCGAACTCGGCGAATTCTACCGTTCCGCCGGGTTTAAGGACTTTGTAGGCTTCTCTAAGGAGGTTGGGCCACTGTTAATAGGTGTGTTAGTAGTTGATAGAAGACGGCGCGGGGACTAGAAAGTAGGTAGAATGTGAGGACTAAGACATTTCGAATTGTCTTGAAATGTCTCGAACAGGAAACTTACGCTTGTAATCGACCCCGCCATGGTACGGATGTAAACGAAATCAAACGAGTTCTCGCCCTGCAGCCAAGGCTTATTCACATCATCTATCTCGAACGAAACGTTTGGAGGAAGCCATTGCGGCTGTATAGGGGACTGATCGACCCCCACGATCTGAGCCGCAGGAAGACTATCGCCAAGTTCGATGGCCCAGATGCCAGTCCCTGTACCGATGTCTAGAACCTTGCCTACGGTAGGAGGCAGCTTTGTGCGGGTCAAATCTCCGTCGAGCACGAGCTTGAAGATGTGGTGTTGTAGATCGAGTCGATCTTGCTCGGTTTCGTCGTTGGGGAGGAGAGTCTGGCCGTCGCGATGATAGCGATGCCCGTGTTCGTAGTGGAAATCGAAGGTTGAGGGAGTGAGGGAGTCGAGACTGCTTCGCAAGCTCTACAATGTTTGTTTGGTTAACAAGGATACAAGGTACCGGCCGTTTTGGATGGTAGGTCTTGTGGATATGCGGGGTTGACAAGGGCTTAAATTTACATTCTCATCGTATCCACTATCAGAAAAGATCTATAGCACACTTCAAATTAGCGCTGAAGCTGCAATGTGCGGATGCTTGCTGCAAGAAGAGAATAACGGAAGAGCATGAGCATGAGCATGAGCATGAGCATGCATCGGAAAGAGGAGACAATGCCAGCTGGCTGGAGATGGGGATGGGATGGGATGGGCGTACATCGGCTTCTATGAGCTCCTCCTCCCCCTCGTGCTCTAGCGACACCTCGACCGGAGGAGACGCAGTATGACTTGGTTCACTCATGAAGGGCTGAAGTGGTATTGTAGTCCACGGATGCAAATTATTATCATTCGAAAGCTGGTGAGGTCCGGTAGGTCCTGTGTCTTAGGTATTGAATGAAGCCCGACTGATGTTAGACTTTCTAGCCCGAACCCCTCTCGGGTACTCCCTAGTTGCTTTCTTAGTGCTCCCGGACGTGTACAACGTCGATGTTTGACGTGGACGCGGACGTACGAGTGAGTAACGATATAGTACGGAATACTCTGATCTGTAGTAACCTGGAACCTGGAACCTGGAACCTGGAACCTGGAAAGTGAAGTGAAGTAAGTAAAAGTGAATGTAGCCGGCAGCGGAAGCAAGCAGCGCATTACGGCGCATTACAGCCCAATACTGCCAGCCCAACTCAGCCCAGTCTACTCGTAAGTAAGCAAGCTATAGTAGAACTAGGAGTCTAGGACAATGACAATCACTTCACCCGTCCATCTTGTCTTGTCTTGTCTTGTCTTGTCTTGTCGCCTTTGCATGAGACACCACTACTTATATTTCCCACTAGTCGCGAAACCTTACTTACTAATTAATTACCTACCTACGCGTCGGTGGACTGACCGTTCTTTATCTCTCAGTAAGACGACGACGACATTCGGTACCGACTGTTCGGTCAACTTCATCAAAGCTCGCATTTGCTTTGTGCTGCTTGCTCGACTCGACACACGCCTCATTATCACTCTCTCTCACTATCCTACTGGCGTTGGAAAACCATTCACATCGTACAGATTACATGCGGGGAGCCGAGGCCCAGCGCAATCGAGAGCGTGTTTCGACGAATCCGTTTCCACGCTCGATCCCAAGTATTGGGACAAACAATTTTCTCGTACCTACCGAGTAGAGGCCCGCCTGACCTACTGGTACTGGGAACCTGTTTGGACGACCTACTGAACGGGGAAATCCCGACTGTCTGGGAACCCAACTTGACCCAAGATGAGTGTCAGTGTTCTTCTGGGCATCCTTGCCACCGTCGCATTTGTGCTGAGCACAACCTTCGTTAGGAGGCGGTACTTCTCTACCCTAAGCAACATCCCTGGACCTTTCGTTGCTTCTTTCTCTGCTTCTCTATGGCACCTGTGGCATATCTTCACCGGCCACGTCGAAGAAGCCGTCATCGAGCAACACCAGAAGCACGGTTCGTGATTCCCATCCCATCCCATCCTATCCCCATTCTCATTCTACCATTTTACGTTCCCGTGTTGATAAAAACTTGCTTCAGGAACTTTTGTTCGGATCGGGCATAATGAGATTAGCATCTGTGATCCGGCTGCTATTCGTCAGGTTCTCATGTCACACATGGACAAAGTAGGTTACCCTGCATGCTCCTTTCATCACGCTACACAAGCTGAAAATACCTACAGGGGCCGACATATGCCATCTTTAGCATGCCGGACAAGCGGTATGTGAACCAGATGGCCGAAGTACGCTGTTCGGAGCACATGCGGAAAGCCAAAAACCTCGCCGCTGGTTACTCTCTTACAAATGTGGTCAAAACCGAGCCATTCATCGACGGCGCTCTCCAAACCCTTCGGACCCAGCTGGAGACCTCGGGTTCTTCGAAGCTCCCTGTCAAGTTTGAGCAATGGTTCAATTACCTAGCCTTTGATGTACTGGGAGAGGCTACTTTCTCACAGAGCTTTGGCTTCCTTGCCACTGGGCAGGACATTGGTGATACGGTCGCTAACAACATCTTCCTCCGCCTCTACATCTCGATCCTAGGACATTTCCCTTGGGCGCACGACTACCTCCTCGCCAACCCACTAATCGAATACTTCAACCTCACACCTTCAATGCACGTGTTTGACACCTGCATGGCTGCCATCAAATCCCGCTCCCAGAACCCTGAAGTGCGTAAAGACATGCTCGAGCAATGGAAAGACCAGCTAGCCAAATACCCGAATCGCATGGACGAGATCGAGATCCTCACAAACGCCGTCGGTAATCTAGGCGCCGGCTCTGATACCGTGAGTTCGGTCCTCCAAGGGTTCGTCTACTACATGATCAGCGACCCAGAAATGCTATCTATGCTTCGTAAAGAACTGGATGAAGCAAATCTAGCAGATATTCCGACTTTCGCGGAGACGCAAAATCTTCCCATATTGCAGGCCTGCATCAAAGAAAGCCTTCGGGTTCACCCACCCGTTGGCTTCGGCCTCACGAGAATCGCTCCCACGGAAGGCGTCACGATCTGCAGCCGACACTTCGCAGCCGGCACCATCCTCTCCGTCAATATATGGGCCATGCATCAGCTGAAATCACTGTTTGGCGAAGATGCCGCAGTATTCAATCCCAGACGCTGGCTAGACCCCTCACAAGCATCGAAAATGAACTCGGTGATGATTGCTTTCGGAGCGGGATACAATCAATGTCCGGGTCAGAATCTTGCGAAGTTGGAGCTTTATAAGACTTGCGCGATGTTGATGCGTGATTTTGATATTCGGATGGTGGATCCCGAGAAGGGATGGAAGTATGAGACTTACTTTACGGTGGCGCCGCATGATTGGCCTTGTTATGTTAGGCGGAGAAAGGTCTAGCGAATTCCTTCTCACCTCTTAAGTGTTTTTTTTTGATTTTCTTCCCTATCTGAACAGCGAATTTTTGAAGGATTCCCAGTTGAAGTTCCTGCCTTGCGTTGCATTCGTCCACCTTGAATTTATTGAACTGAAGCCTGAAGCTTAAAGAGCCGAGTCAGCATGAGGTAGTGGACGGGTGAAAACACTCGATGGGATGGATCAGCCTTGCCCATCCATCCATCCATCAACTCTCCATTATGCATACATAAGCCGCTTCACCTGCACATAAATACTTGAAAGCTAGGAAAACTTGCAAGGTGTGAAGGATCAAAATCTCTCCGGTAGTCTCAAGGAGGCATATACACACCTGCACACAGACATAGTGATGACACGCGATTGAGAAAATCTGCAGCCTGGTGTCTGATTGTAGTAATGATTGTATCAGACTTCAAAAAGCTTCATCTAGTTTCGGACATATGAGGGATATCTAGAGTGTCAGGTGTCCTGTTCGTAGGCTGGCTGGACTGCTGATGATCGTACATTCGTACTGTTTCTGCTGCGCGACATTGCTCACTTTGTACATGAGTCGAGCTTCAAGGTTGCATTGGAATAACTTGGCATATCTGAGTAAAATTGGCTTTTGTGGATTCTTCGGAATATCGTCTACTTGATCATTCACATACAAGTCACCTGGGCCTAGTGGGGACAGACTAGCGCTTGAGTTGGAGTTCAAATCGACGTCTTAGGATTTCTGAAGACCTCGGAGTATCGTCTGTTTCACACTCCTTCTAAGTAATCTGGTTTTGCCGAAGGTAGGTAGGTGCTAGCGTATGAGTAGGGATTTATGCTTATCTTTGCATACATATACATAGCATGAAGCAAATGGATTTATGGAGCTATGCAGAGTATCGTATGTTTATTGATTCTGTACTTTACAAGTAGATTGCTTCCACTGAATCTGCAAGACAATCAAGCCTATCGATGCCATGAAGCTATTATAAACCCATGTTCATGAGACGTAACTTGGCAATGTTTGTCTTACATACCAAACCTGATGGGATGAGAGAATAGAATTGGGCTTCCAAGTTGTGAACTGGCATGGTGATTTTAATCACAAATGTATAAAGTGCCCAAGTGGTTTCACAATCGAAGTAAAGAATTGTGAAGCGTCATACCCAGAGAGTGTTGGCTTCACAATCCCAGGAGTAGAATTCAAGTGCAACCAATGATGGCACTTACTCTAACCAGTTTGCTGGTGTAAAGTGCTCGCTTTAGATCTTTCCAAATCCGACCATCTTTAAGAATATCAAAGCCACTACTCTTTGAAGCCAGCAAAAGGGAAGAGACCTGTGAGAAGGCAAATTCAAAGGCTCGTCCGAATTTACAAAGCACAACCCCGAGAAATAGTACTGGAAGGTCGCCGCAGGGCAGTCTCGGGTGCAACAACCAACTTGTTGAGTGGCTGTAACCCGATTTGAAAGTGAAGTCAAGTCTGAGAAGATCAAATATAATGGGGAAAAGAGAGCGGCTCGAGCTTCGAAATAACAGTAACATGATTTTGCGTTGAGTGAATTGCTCAGGTTGACGCTAACAGCACGTCTCTCAAGTGGGTCCAGCTTGAGCTTCCCTCCCGTGTTCTTTTCCCCGAAGTAAACAACGAAAGTAAATCAACCGTGCTCTTCTCCATCTTCTACTCCAACCTCTGCTTCCTCTGATACTATCGCAATTACAAAAAAACATTGAACAGAGAACCAACAGCTCTGTTCCGGGGTTCAGCAGTGCATCACCACACCCTAAGCAACATGAGCTCCGACAATGAGCCTCCCGACTCTCCTGCAGAGCTTCCCTTGGAGTTCATCATCAACCATGTTTTCCTTCCCCAAAGCTTCCTCAGTCGAACGACACAACCTCAGAGTCCGAAGCAGCGCTAGCAAGCCTGTTCCATGAAAATCTAAATATCTTCATTAATCGTCTTCCAGAAGATGAACAAGATGCCTGGACTCATCTGCCTCCCATGTTGGAATTTATCAAGCAAGCTGGCGATCTGGGATCGCAAATCGAAAAGCTTGACGAAAAGATCACAGAAATGGTAGTGGGAGGTAAGTAGACCCAAGTTACGTGCTCCAAAACGTTCTCTACTGACCTCTTACAGATGCGGTAGCCCTTCATCTTACACATCAAAATGCCGGACTCATATTACGCAAGCAAAGAGATACATACTCTGTTGAGACTTTCGAACTTTATGCATCGTACACTGCTACAAACAGCACAATCGGACGATTGATTCGTCGATTTCCTGGACCTGTCATTGCTGTATCCAACGAACAAGTGAAGGATGACAACTTTCGACAGCATTTTATCAGATGCCTGGGATCTCTTGACAGCGACAATCTGGATGAAGCCTTAAGTATCGGTCAGGGTTCAATCACGGATTCTGTGCATCCCCAATTTGCCACCGAGTGGCTACCGGGCCTCTTGCGTGGTATTGGGTCACCACTCAATGTGTCCAGAGTTTACAAACGAACCCGCGATGAAGTTATATGGGCAGAAGGCTCGTCGGAACCATGGCACCGATCTCCACGATGGCTTCTTCTTCGCGTGGCTACACAAACCAGTATTAAGAGCCCTGATGCAGGTCACATGAGATACAAGATCTTCATGATCTATTTCATGGCCAGAGTACTCGAACTTGCCGTGGGGCATCAAATTGATGTGAATTATGGAACTGCTAAGAAGCGTAAGAACGCCAAGAAGCGTGGAAATGATGAGAAGAAGGGAGTATCGAGCGATTTACTCCATATCATGCTTGCAAAACTACATCGTCGAATTCAGAAATTTGGAGTCGTCATGAAGAATATACCCTGGGCCGAACACGCAGAGGAGGTCATCACTGAGACAATGGAGATTGCTCGAAGCTACATAGCTAAGCGTTGGAAAACCATCCAACAGTCTCCAAATTCAGCTGGCAAGTTCCGATTGTCGGAGCTGAAGAATTTGAGGCCGAAATCGAATACCTCTCTACGTCTTTCGAAGCTCCGTCCCTATTTACAGAACATTCATAATGTCAGAATCGACCAGCGCGCCGACACCATTTTTGACGGAAAATGTACAGCTCGTATTGATACCAAGGGAAGTGCTTTGCCGGATCTCACGTTACTCATGGATAGATCTCCCTCCGAGACTAAACTTGGCTTCATGGATCTGGAGCTTTGGGTTTCACAGTGTCTTGACTCGTGGCTCCTTAAGCACACTGGCTTTACAAAAGACATGGATAGTCTATCTAGACTTACCAATTACTACATATCTGAGTCTGTTGCGCAATACATAGACTCGCCTGAGGGGATTTCGGTCATGATATTGACACTGATGCTACTTTGGGTTGCTCTGGATAAATCTGCTGTAATTCATGTAAGTTGCCTCAATTCGTACCCCGAGATTTGATCAAAGAGTTTGATTACTTGATATCTCTTTCGATTTAGACACATCACTTTGGATTTACTCATCTCCTTTTAAGGTACAATGCTGACATTATGATATTGTGCAGTACCCGCTTCTCAGAAAGTTCGACCCTGGCTTCCCGTCCAATTTGTTCGAACCACTTCTCTTGCCTAAGAGACATCAGATGGCTCAGCTGCGAGATGTGGAGGATTACATTCTGAGACGGAAGCAAAATTCTTCGGAAACGAACTCGTCCATCTTTGGAGACATCACCTCACCATCAGCTTTTGGAGCCCAGTACTTCGACCAATCCGAGTCACATAGAGTACTGAAGAGTCGTATTGAGCAAGAGGCCAAAGATGACAAAGATGGAAAGAAGCGCGAGCTTAAGGAATCCAAAGCAGAGTTCGCGAGACTCATGTCGCTTTCGAACCAATTGACATGCACGTTCTACATGAAAACGGTGGGTCATCACAGGAATCAACATCAACGAAACACTCACGAAGCCCGGAGATGCCAGAAGTGCAAATATGCAAAGGCTACCCGAGCTCTCTGCATCACTTGTTATGAATGGCCTCTTCCTACGGAACCTTCTGCAATCAAATGTGCTGTCTTCGAATTAGATATTCCAAGCTTGATCCGCAGCTGGAGATCAACGACATTTCGTATCCTTGCCGATGTTTTGAGTGTACTACCTCCTCAAGTAGCCAAAGCGAAGGGTTCTCCACTCACTACGTACACTGGGTTGGCAAAGTACTTGAAAACAAATGCCGACCGGCTTCAACTCATATCACCAACAAGGCCCCAAGCAGAAACATCTCGTGGTTCGCAACTCGTTTCAGAAGCAACTGAAGACTCTATATGTCTGCTCAGTGGTTTAAGTTATGTTATGCAGGATGGCAAATCACAACGATTGGCGTTGGAGCATCTCGGCAAATACAGTATTCATGAGCGATGTACATTGAAACTTCCGCAACAAAGCAGTTACACCACTCTTCAGTATGCTCTTAGTGGCACCAGCCATACCCCCAACGGGGTCATGTCACTGCAAGGTATCTCTTTCGATGGTCTCACGACGCATGAAGTCCATGCTTTTACGGCGTTGCGTAGCGGCCATCGGCTTCAATGGCTTAATATTGCCCGAGAGCTGGTTTCCCAGACATTGAACTTCGGAGCAGAGGATGTTTATCTGCTTCTGCTGCAAGCATCCTGGCAGGCTGGCCCTGCTGCTCTTCGACAGATTCTAGGGACAGTCATATCGAGCTCGAAGAGGAAAGCTTTGGTCGAGATCTCCTTTCTGCCTTGGAAGCAGGGATGTCCTCGATCGAGAGCAACTGGCAAGGCGCTGTAGCCGCATTGACATATATCTCGTTAGCAGGTCGTCTTCTTTCATTATCACTTCACGAATCCGTTCGTGCGCGATCTCTGGAGTTCCTCAAGCATGCCCGAGTAGTCACACTTGGGTGGCTGCGAGATGTCGTAAATCTACTTCACGATGCAATGAATGAGAGCGAAGCTGCGTATCTGAGCCTTAGAGCTCTAGATTTGGCACTCATTTGCCACAGCACCTTCGATCTTGACCCTCGTCAGCTCTCATCACTCTTAGCATCTACAGATTCTGTTACCATTCTCGTTGAGACAGCAACAGTCGTCAATGACCGCTTACCTTTGCCTGAAGTACCGTTGACTACACTGACTCGGGAGCTGTTGCGGCGCTTTTCTAGGACATCAATGGTCTTGGAATCTGCCTTGAAGTAGAAGATTATTGCCTCTCCTAACGCCTTGAATAAAGCAGTGAAATGCATCTGGCCAGGGTATGAATCGGGGTCACCGTGGACAATGGTAGATGCGCCAAATGATCGATGGCTGACCACTCGGTCGCTAGAATCCGAGAATGCTCATATGGCGACTTGCCATTACAACATACAGACAGGGGAGTTTCTTATTAATGGTCGCCCTCTCTCTAGGCTTTCTCTCGACTATGAAATGCATCCGACATACAAGCGTCTGTTTGGAAATAAGGTTCTCGGTGTCTTTTCTTCTAGCAAAGGGTTGTACTTCGAAACCAGAGATTCGATATATGGTTTCCAGGTTCATGTCGCATTGCATGAAGAACAACTAATCGTCAGGGCAATCCGGGGACTAGAAATGTACGATATCGTTCCTTTGTCCGCTTTAGGTGACGATGTCCCCCGCACATTCTTGGAAGATTACGTGCACTGGGTCCACCGGGGCACGTTAGAAGTTGAATGGAGACCGCTTGAAAGCAAGTGGACTCCTTCTTCCGATAATTGGCGCATCTCTAAAGCAGAAGATGCCAGTGCAAGCTTCTTGGAATGTAGCAATAAGCGTGTCATAGAACCTGAAAGTAATACCGCAAAGGTCATTCATCGGTGGCTCAAGCCTTTGGAATCCTCGACTAACATCAACATATTTCACAATGTCGATAATGATGAAACCGAGATCCGACTTCCTCGCATGAATCTTGAATTCATATTGCGAAAAATTGGATTAGAATCAAAACAATTCCGGATGATCGTTGACACTAATCAGTACATTGGAACTTTCCATGGACTGCTTCACAAACTGGTCAGTCTCTTCCTCAAGACTTTTTCCCCTATCTGGAATTACTGGAAAATGTTGGGACTTATGATTCGAGTCCTGGAGAAAATTTCATCTACCTGCTCTACTCATTCCCGTCTAGTTATGTGCTGATATTTGTTAGGTTCTGAGAGATATCCAGGGAAAGTCCCAGGGCGTCATTGTTCCTCACGGGAGTGTGACCTTCCACCGACAAGAGGACCATGTTCAAGTTTCTATATCAGTTTGAAGAGTCGTCTGTTCAAGCTGTATCTTCACGCTCTCACATCGCATTGTCTTCCTGACTCTCTCACTGGTAGAACGGGATCTGAAGAAGCGCTTCACGGTTTGGCACTGCAAAGTACACGGTCATATCCTCTGGATGCAGAGCATGTGGAACAGCTTAAGTTGTTCGCCAAACTCACACCAGCTCGCGACTTCCATCCCAAAGCATCAAAATTTACGCAAACCGTTAGCTGGGAGAATCTATCTCCGCTTTCTCAGCATGAAGGTTTTATTGAAGAAGCTCGCCTGATGCTCTCACGAGCCGAAACCGTCCGGAAGTTCAACCCAGAAGAAGGAGTCAAATACAATTTAGAGCTGCGAGGCGCCAGTGAACTGCACGCTCGGGCATTGATACGCAACGCTGTCTTTCGAGTGGACGCTTTTGGCGCAGAGAAGTTTACGACCAGCCATGACACCCATCACTCCACTGCGAGAGACTCAATTAACAACAGTCTCGTCGAATCTGTCGCATGTCACGTGGCAACCGTGGTAGGAAACTGGAGTTGCCGCCTGGAACCCATGAAAGATCTCTTTCTCAAGATCCAGTCGTGGGAACCAATAATCTCCGGACCTCTGCCTGATCTTAAGTTCGAGTTCGACAATCGATGGCTGGATAACCCAGCTCGGTTTATGGCTCAATATTGGTGCAGCATACAAGTGTTCCTGACTAGCGCTGACGTTACTACAGATAAGTTTGGTATCATTTTCTTTCTGGCGAATCTAGCCACGTCAAAATTAGGTAACATATCTTTGGTCCACACCCTTCTCGCTCTTGCCACGGCACCAGGATTGCGAAATCTGCAGCCACCACCATATGAATCATACGACCTGTCCAAGGGGTTCGAGCCACACAAGGCTAGCATTACTATTATCCTCGACTCTTGCAAAGTTCCGTATGAGGAAAGCCCTGAATACCAGATGCCTCGAGATCTAAACGAGCAAGATATTAACCTATATCAACGACGTGGAGCTGCTTATAATAGTGCAACAAAACGCACAGTCACTAAGTGTCTCAACTATTTGCTTCGTCGATGGCCAACGAGAGACATTACATGCCTACAGACGGCGGATGTTCAGACCTACTTACCTGGGCTCAAGGATCGTCTCGGAGAAATTCAAGCTCTGTTCGCACATTGGCATAAGAACTTTGAGTTTCGGAACTACATTGAAGGTAAGCCCCCGGTTCTGCTTTCCCATACTTTTTGTTTTCGCCTGCAAGTATCATACATCGTCAACTGCAGAATTCAGCTTTTGATGCGAATGGTTTACGTCCTCCAAGCAACATAAGCTACTTGAGCTAACTACGGAACAGATATCCAAACTGTACTCGACTCGTTTTACCGCCATCTAACCAATTGCCCGACAAATACGCCATCCCGCATCAAGAGTATAAGTACATTAGATTGCGCGCCTATTTCAAGATCAGAGATCTGCTGAAAAATCCTGCTCCGCAGCTGCCTCTTCCACAGCAAGCTCTCGGAGACCTTTTCACAGTGGCGAACGAGGATGAAGTGGCTGGTGGCAGAGAGGGCCGTTCCAAATTGAAGTCTCTTTTGGGAAAGCTATCTAGATCTGCGACAGGCAATTATCAGAAGAACTACGTTGCCGATCTGAGAAAGAGCTACGCTGCCCTCCTGACAAGTTCGTCCGTTCGTCACAGTTTTACAGCTGCCTCGTCTTATACGATTCTGAAAGACCACCTCAAGCAAGCTACGGAGAACGTGGACGCCTTGTAGTAAGTTTCTCTTCCTCCCCATATCCCGTGCATCTGCTTGAAGAACATCCGCACAAACAGCATCAGCACAGACAGCTACCTGCGGTGGATACATGTCTCAGGAAGAAATACTTTACTGACTCGGTTCTGCAGCAAGATGATTTGTTCGGGATTCGTTATATCAGGCTCGGCTGTCTACGAAAGTGCTAGTAAAGCTTCGCTACTACCTCGTCTTTCACCAAGCATCTTGCTCAAATTGCTTGCCCGCTTCAACGAGGTCGTGTTGAGTGCTGAGTGGAAAGTAGCTCTTGTTCGGTATGCTCTAGCCATCGCAGCAATGCAGAAGGCAGAGCGATTAGTTGCATGTGGCGAACGAGACTCGGACATCTTGATCGCATTGACAAATGGCGGTCACACTAACTGGTACGTATTCATACTCTGCCATATGGTACTTGCTTTCTATGAGATTGCTCCTTTGCTTGTCACCGAGATATACACAAAGATCTCGGACTAATAATGTTAATAGGGATCCAGAGGAATACCCAGAATGGTTACTTCTGGAGCTCGAGAACAACATTCTCATCCGCCCAGAGCAAGCACAAATCGCACGTGAAATGATTGACCCTCAGTCCGGTGCTAACTCCATCATGCAGCTGAACATGGGGCTTGGTAAGAGTTCGGTCATTGTTCCCCTGGTCGCTGCCACTTTAGCGGACAGAACTAAGCTCGTCCGAGTTATTGTCCTGAAATCACTTTCAGAACAAATGTTTCAGCTACTCGTGGAGAAACTAGGGGGCTTGATTGGACGACGCGTGTACCGTTTACCCATCTCTAGAGGCCTTAAACCAAATCTTGAAACTGCCAACTTGATTCAGAGCATACTTAAGGAGTGTATGGCTTGCGATGGTGTTCGTCTTGTCCAGCCAGAAAGCATTCTGTCATTCGAATTGCTTGGAATTGATTATGTGTTGGCGCGGGAACTTGGAACTCCTCTCCCCGAGGCAGGCATTACTCCTGATTCTAATGCACATGACGACTTGCAAATTTCCTACAAGACGGGAAAAGTCATGGTGAAGACGCAGCAATGGCTCTATGAAAACACCAGGGACATCTTGGACGAGTCAGGCGAGATTTTGTCGGTCAAATACGAGCTTATCTACACCCTAGGTGTACAGAATAACGTTCAGTTCGGCCCTGACCGGTGGGTTATTATTGAGGTTAGTTCACAGCCCTCCGAAGTACTACTACATACAGTGAGCCATATGCGTGGGAGACAAATCTCAGTCACTCCCACGTATTTGTCAAAATCCACATGTTACAACCAATCAGTGCTGATTCTTCAAAAGCGTGTTCTTGCAGTGCTCAGTCAGACAGCACGTGAAATTCTGGGTGGACATCCGGAGGTAAGTCAACTCATTTCAACTTCAAAACGTTATGACGAGGATACCACTCGCAAATTCTTTTGGATAGACTTGCGAACTCGGCATGAAATTTTCTAACGTCACATAGGGTCTCGAAATCATGGAAGGAGTGAATGGAGGATTTGCTCGAATTCGTATTTTGAAGGAGCCAGTTGGCATTATGCTGCTGGAGAAGGTAGCGAAATCGATTTGCCGAAGCGGAATGGGCTCTTTACCAACATGGGTAAGTACATCCTTGCCACTTCAATCTAGAGCCTCGATCTTCATTTTATATGTCGGGCATTCGGACAAGAGGCCTTGTACTTGAAGAAGTCTATATGCGTCAGGGACTAATGACAATGCACAATTAGACGTTTAGCGAGGACGAGAAAGTGGTTGTCCTTGAGTTCATTACGAACCTGAAAATCACCAAAGCCCGCGCTGCAATCCTCGACGAGAAAGTTTTCAAGTCCGAGTTTATCAAAATGAGTCTCTTACTACTTCGCGGACTCTTCGCTGCGGGTGTGTTGGATTTCGTCTTTTCGAAGAAGCGCTGGCGTGTTAATTACGGACTTGATCTTTCAAGAAGTAAGCTGGCTGTACCTTACCATGCCAAGGACAACGTGAGTCAAATTCAAAACGGCCCTGTGTAGGGACTATTGCTAAAAATTTGTAGCCGAGTCCTCGCTCCGAATTTTCACACCCAGATACAGCCATTACTCTGACTTGCCTTTCGTGTTACTACGGTGGGCTGACTGATCAGCAAATCTTTGATAGTTTTGAGGAGCTCTTGCTTTCGGATCAGTCTCAAGAGGTAAGTAATACACATCCTACCGTGGGGATGGTGACCACGAGAGAGTGCTTATGTTGCCGCTTGGTGTATACGAACACCTCTTCCGTTCTGCCTCACATGAAGATATGGCTCGAGGTACTTTAGATGCATGAATAACATAAGTGATCTTGCAGGAGTACATGAGATGGATCCAGAACACTGAAGACTTCCCACCAAGCTTCAAGCAACTGGCAGGCGTCAATTTGCGAGACAAGCGTCAGTGCAGTCAAGACCTCTTTCCCTGGCTACGATTCTCGAAGAATCTGATCGACTACTACCTGGAACATCTGGTCTTTCCGAAAGAGATGAAGGAGTTCAGTAATAAATTATCTAGCTCTGGTTGGGAAATTGCTCGCGAGAAGCGACACGCTACGACCGGCTTCAGTGGTACGAATGATAGTAAAGTAAGTGAATCTCATTCAAAAAGCCTTCAATAGGGCCCTTTACTAGATATGGCTTAAGTCTGCAGAATCTTCTTCCATTTTAAAGGTCGGATCCTGAAAAGATGGAGCTTTTTGCGGATGCCGGACCTGCAAGAATAATGCTGACTTGACCTAGTACATGCTGCCCACTCCCATAAAGCAGGTAGAGCTTCTAGAGCAGCTGTCTACCAATGCTGAGGTTCTGGCATGTCTACTTCAACGTGAGAACTCTTACGACAACGTATATGCTCCTAGAGTTGAGATACTTGATTCTTAGGTATCCGCTTTGACTACACATTCCGCGGCGTCCAAATTAGTACGGACGGTTTCATCTCGCCAGAGACTCGGGCTCAGCAGGACGACGAAATGCATGCACTATGCATTTTCACGCAGAGTCCCAATGACTTTCTACGTCTTGTGACAGGCTTCCGCAGACTTGGTCAGCCATACACTAATTCGCATATGGGAAAGATACTTAGTGGTGAGCTAGTGCTGTCTATGGAGTTCGAGAAAGAGAACGATGTTCAAGTTCGAGCGAAAGTGGAGGAAGTGGATGATCCGATGGACATTTATGACGATGAGCCGGTGGCTACTATTATTAAGCAAGAGCGTTCTTGATTTTACTTTTCGGGAAACGGAGAGATATGGAGCGGTTGGATCTTCTGAACTTGCATGATTTTTTGATCGGCCTGGGAGTTGGGACATTGATTCGTGATGGGGCGTTCCGAGCGTAAGATACCCTGATTGCCACTAGGCTTTCATTTTTTTGAATTACGTGGGAGTTTTCTGGGCCTGAGATGCTGATATCTTTGAGATATAGGGCATTGGAACGTTAAGAATCGGGCTGCCGCTAGCCAATTTCTGCATAGAGTGTGTAATATTATAATTTGCACCCCAAATTCCGTAATGAAGACGTGCAAACCATTTAAACTTGCGGATTTGAATTTTGGCTCCAAGACGCTGAAAAGAACTCGGATTGCAAGTAGCTCCCAACAGAGAAGCCCTAAAGATAGTCTCGGCGTTAGATAACATTCGTAACACGCAGCTTAGTTGCAAAAGAAATACTCACTTACAAATACTTCGTACAGGCCCAAAAGATCAACCATTCGCTGTCTGTGCGCAGTACTAGAATATTCCACTGTGTAAGGGACATTGGCTAATCAGCTATTGCGTTTCTCAAACTTTTTCTGAAAGAAGTAGATTCTGGGGCCGATAAGACAGACAACGAATACGAAGTAGTAGATCTTTACGGCTGTACGAAGTATTCGAGCTAATGAATTTGGCCTTCAGCAAAGCGGGATGTCTCACGGCAAAGTCTTTTCCAGATTGCTGCTCGATAATGTTACGAAAACATCATAAGTGATTATTTCAAGTGACTTAACTTGAAACTTCAAGTCGACCATCAGTTTGATAATGTTGCCTCATTGGCAACCATATATGATGAGTATTTTGAGTTCTAAGATTCCTCGCTAAGAACGAGTTTACGAACTGTTAGCTGGCTTCTGAGACGCAGTTCTTGTTAGGGCAATCCCTTTACTACTCACCGAGTATGAAGTCGATATCTCTGGGGAGTTGCGAGAAGAATAGCTCACTGTGTTTAGCAAGAATATACTATTCACCTCGGTATGTCCACCTCTACCAGTGTCCTATTGGAAAGGAAAGAGCGGTGGAATAGAAGCTAATCCAGGAATCAACATGTTGTAGTGCCAGCTAGTGTGAGCACAAGCCCCCCTGCATTGCTCTCTCTCCTCCTTTTCTTTCGACGCCCCTTTCGGATGTGCCTCAAAATTGCTCTCGGAACTGATCAAATGAGTGCTCGGCTACACCGTGTCCTAATCGGTTGGCAGTGCAAACTCAGTGATCGTCACATTATCGTATTCTCGTAAATGTTGTACTACGGAAAGTCCACATCTGTTCAAGCTATCTCGACATGTCCACTTCACTAAGAGCCGCAATCCGAACCAAAATAGAAACTCGGCCCCGCCGCAAACAAACCATTATTGCGATCCACTTCATACGGGACTGTCTCCGCAAAAACTAAAAGTTAAGAAGCTTCACCAGCCTGGCTGGCTCCTGGCTTGCTTGCCGCTTGCGAGCTCTTAGGCGAGGTCATGAAGGTTGTTGTGACGATGCCAAGTTCGCCTCCCCGCCAAAAACCGGCAAGTGCCCGCTCGGCAGTGTCAATACGAGAACCTCACAAGGATGTACCGGCAATCGATGGGACCCCTAATTTGGACCACAACGACGATGAGATGAATGGCCGTGGAAGAAGTGGGCTTACCGCTCATATTCAGATGAAGTCATATGCAAGTTGAGATGTATATAAAGATTCACTGACCCTTTGAGTTTCTCTAAAACATCACATTATCATTTCAATCACTTGCATATTCCTTATCTGCGATCTACGCCGAGAAACTCAATTCAATACTTAATTGAAACTACATCTCCAAAGTCTTACCAATAAGAAGACTACCAAGACATCAAAATGCAATTCTCAACCATCACCGCGCTTACGGCTCTCGCTGGCCTCGCCGCGTCCGCCCCAACACCTCAAGTCGACGACCCAAAGTACTTCAGTCTCCTTGCGATCCGCTCAGGCAGTCCAATCCAGTTAGCCCTATTCAGCGCAGCAAAATCCCATCTATATGCGAACCTTCCCCTTCAAAACGCAACCTGCAACGGCGAAGGTCCCAATACCAACTATGCAACATTCACAATCAACAATGGCACTTTAGGACTATACACCGCATCGTCCTATCCCCAAGAATTCTACGTCGATCGCTCGTGGATGGGTCAAGGACAACTAGGATACACGAATGGAGCGCAACCTGCACCTAGGAATGCGGAGAGACAGGGATGGAATATCAAGGATGGTTATTTGTACTTCGATCAGAGTGGATTGATTGCGTGTCCTAATGCGCCGGATGGTGGATGGAGCGTTTATGTTGCGACTGGGATTCAAAACCCAGCTGGGAACTCAAATTGTACGGCGTTCGCGCCGAAGGTTAATGAGATTAAGGAGCCGGTTGGATGTCAGTACTCTTTCTGAGGGCGACTCTTGGGAAAGTTTGCGTTGGGAATAGACGCCTTATATGGATATTGAGGTTAGCTGTAGCGTTGATCGGAAGATGACCTGTATTCTTGTATATATTATCCAGAGAAAACAATGATCTGGATATTTTCTCTCACCGCCTTTTCTGCAGAGAGACGCCTGCGAAGTGCTTACATCAATCATTTCATTTCGTTTTCAGTGCAATGAGAGTTGAAAGTTGAGATACGCCTGTTCCAATCTTATTACCGAATCACTGTAGTCAGAAAATCCATGATAATGATTCTTGGAACCGCGCAAATTGGTCTCCAGCAAGAAAAAGCTGGTTTCAATATTAAACACACGACTTTTGCCTCAAAAGTCAGGAAAGCCTCAGAGAGCATTCACCATGAATTGTTTATATGTCATGAAGCTCTTGTAGAACTCTAAATAAGCAGCGTGTTAACTGATTAGATTAGATTAGAATAACAGCTATTATTCTAATCTAATTAAATAAATTTTTCTATTAATCAACTCTAATCTAGATTAATTAATTAGATTAGATTAATATTCTGATTAAAACTAAGACCTTCGGAAGAACTTAGATCCGCTAAGGAATATAAATAACTATAATAGCTATATAATATTAACCTTAGAAGATATCTCTATATTAAACTAGTAAATAATAACTATAATATAACTATCTATTCTTTATCTTCTATATGAAATAAGTTATCTGCTAATTCCTCCTTAGTTAATATTTTAATTATATCTTTTCTTTCTTCTATTTCTTTGTTATCTATATATATATTCTAACTCTTTAGAGATATTAAGTAATTAAATATCTCTTTAGAAAGCCTATTTCGACTTTTATTTATAATAAGGGCCCCTTATGAAAAGAACCTTTCTGTGACGCTTGCTCTAGAAAGGTCTCAAAACTACCTGAGTAATAAGATCTCATATTGCTATGAATATAAAGTAGTAAGAATCACTTAAGAATCTATAACTAAGGAGTGAAGAAGTAGAGGGAGAAGGGGAGTATATATATAAAAAGGGGCCCCTAAACTCTACTCGTATAATCTCGCTTAGTAGTAAGTATTTCTACTAATAGGGAGAAACCTCTAAACCTGACTAGTCGTTATATTACCCCCCCCTCCGAAAAAAGCTCGCCCTCGAGCGTTAATCTATTTCTTTATTACTATTAAAGTAGTCGTAATTATTAATTCTATTATAGAAAGCTTTTAGCTAATTAAGTAGTCTAGCAAGAGGTCTAGCTTACGTTAAGTTATTAAAGTAGAATTATTATAGCTTAGCGGGAGCGTATTTAATATCTATAGCGTCGTACTATATAAGATCGATATCTTAATTTAACTAGGAAACTCGGTATAAGAGGCTACTACGCTGCTTATAGCACGTAAGTATATCTTCGATCTCTTATTTATTGTTACTAGTGATATTAATAAGTAGTAGCAGTAGTAAGGTTTATCCTAGTAAGAGGTCGTTTAGATACTTCTGTAGCTTAATAGCAGGGAATACGTTATATACTTTCATACTAATAGGGAGCTCTAGATAATAAGAGCTTCTGACCTTTTTAATTATACGGAAGAGTCCGTTAGTTAGGAAGTCGAGTTTTTTACTAGGTCGAGTACTCGTAAAGTAGCGTATATCTAGCTAGATAAAGTCGTTTATAGTAAAGTCGACTTTATAGTATAAGCGATTATAGGATTAGGATATCTTAGCTTATATACGTTAGAAGCTTAATTAAGTAGTAGTTTAAGCGTCGCGTAAATAATTAGCGTAATCTAGAGCTTATTAAGTATTTAACTTATTAGTAAGTATAATAGAGTTAGGTAAGTCTTTCTAATTCTAATTAACGCGAGATATATATCTATAAACGACTTTAAAGGGTAAGAGACCTCTAAGGGATTTATAAGGGAGAGTTATCTAGGCGTAATCTATAATAAGTAAGAATTCCGACTAGTTATCTTAATAGTAAGAGATAAAAGGTCGTAATCTGCGTTAGAGATATTAGTTATAGATCTCTATTTAGCTATCTATTTATAAGTAGTCTACTATAGAAAGCTATCTTTTAGTACTAAGAATTATAATAACTATAGTCTAAAAACGGGAAACGAATTAAAGCTCTCTATTAGAGGTAATTATTAATAGAGCTCCGAAATAGCAGTATACATAGTATAAGTAAAGCTTTATAAGGTCGCGCGCATTAGAGGTCTTTCGGTATAGAATACTAATTACTTATTTACTAAAACAGTCGATAAATATAAGAATATTATTATAGCTATATTTATCGTAGTTAAAGCTATAGTAGTCGACTATAATATGCTCCTATAGACGTGATAGTACGGGTAGAGGTTAAAGGAGGCCCGGTTTCTTATCGCGCGGCACTTAAATTCGTCGGTAAGTATAATAGTTATAGTAGTACTAGTTAATAGTTAAAGCGATTCTATACTACTAGTATTATAATACTAGTAGTTATAAGGTCTTCTTTACACTTAGATAAGTAGTCTCTAATCGGTTGTATACTTCGCGTATAAGTAGCGTGCGAAAGTATAAAACGTTAAGTATAATTAGTCTTCCTTTATAGAGTAGAAGATCTTTTTCTATAGTTAGTTTTCTAGGAGTATTAGAGAGAGCTTATTTCCGTAGTACTTAGAGTAATAGCGTATTACGATTAGCGTTAAGTACTTATTATACTATAGAAAAGACTAGCGATAGGTCTGCGACTTCTAAGGCGTTAATAAGCTTAAAGTTATCTATAGAGTTTGAGCTATTCTTGAGGTTACTTATAAGTAGTACTAGATCGATTTAGTTTTCGCGTATTAGCTACTATAAACGCTAAGTTCTTTTAGTTTTATTCTAGTTATCTAATTTATCTATTCTGCGAGAGAGAGCGTTAGTAAGTAGATTATACTTCCTAGGTTAATAAGTAATTATAAAGTTATAATCTGCAAGTAGCTTAGCTTATTAGGCTTATCGTATATTTAGCTATTTAAAAGTCATAAAGTACTTAAGAGCTTTATAATTAGTAATAACGCGGATCTAATATAGTACGCTTATAAGCTCAGATCTCTAGTTACTAAAAGATCGTATAATTATAAGTATTTGTAACGACACAAGACTCTAGGCGGTATATAAGTAAGAATAAATAAGTAGGGAGGCTAAGAGCGATCTTATATAGTCTACTACGAAGGAAATAAAAAGATAAGGAAGGAAGAAGAAGAGAGATAGAGTGCGAGGCACCTTATATATATATACCGGTACTAGTCCGATACTATACCGGGTCGGATACTAGTTCTGCCGGGATACCTATGAACTTGGGCCCCATTATCTATCCTTCTTCTTATATAATATTCAGGTGAGCTATCGTTATATTACTCCCCCCTTAAGAAGAGCTTAACCCTAAGCTCGGAAGGTTATAGTTTATACTAGAATTAGTCTTTATTATAACTGTTTTCGTTAATATTCGCGTAATAAGCGCTAGCCGCTCTTTAGTAGTAGTAAATTCTTTATTAGGTTCTGACTAGTTATATCGCTATAACAGTACTATATTAGTCGTAGCTTCTAAATTAGGCGGTAAGTAGTATTTACTTTATCTGTTTGCAGTAGGAGTCGAGTTTTAGTAGGGCGTAGAGTATATAAAGGAAAGAGTTTATTAATATTAGAGCTTTTCCTTTTTAATTACGATAACTACTTTAACTTATAAGTTTATTCTCCTTAGACTACGATACAGCTCCTAGAGTAGGTATTATTACTAACTATTATAGTAGTTTATTGTAATCTTATATATTAATCGACCTAATTAACTCTTCTCTTAATATAAGTAAGTTTCCTATCTTAGTTCTAAGGATAGTTTTAAGTGCGGTGCGGGGGTTTCACGGATCTGTAACGCTAACTCCTATAGTGCTTTTACTAGTTCCTGCTAGTACTCTTTCAGCAGCGTATTATATATATTACCTACGATATATTCGCGCTTTCCTTAAGATAAAGTATAATAATACTCCTGTTTTAGAACTCTTATGCTTATTTAATAAGCTTAACTCTAAGCTTTATAAGTATTATTTAGTATTAAAGAGTAGTTATAAGTATATAAGTTACTTGAACCTAAATATAGTTATATATACTAACGCGTTATAGTTACTTAACTATATTAATATAGAGTATACTATTCTATCTGGTTTACTTCCTAGTAGCGAAGCTAAAGACGCGGAGCTAAATCGGGGTAGTATTATAACTACTTATAAGGCTATTAATCGGATCTATTATCTTACGAAATCTATTACTTCTACTATTACGTTAGAGATTACTATTATATAATTAGTAAAGACTTAAGCTTTAAGGCGTTCTATAGAGAAAGTATTTAAGGAGTTAGAGTTTATTAAAGTAATAAGTTACGATCTTAAACCCTTAGATACTAGTATAATACTAACGCGATATAGGATTTAGATCTTCTAATAGTCGAGTTAGCGAAGTCTAAGTTAATAGCTAAAACGATATTAAAGCAGATAAAGGAATTAAATAGTATTATATAGGAATTTATAAAGAAAGCTATATTTAAGGTTATAATATCTAATACTAAGAGAAAGAGGAATTTACTTTCTAGTTTAGAGATAGTATTAGATCTAGATACTCCCGGACCTTCTCTAAAGAAGAAAGCCCGTAGGATTAGCTATTATACTCGGTCTACTACTAGAGCTATATTATTAGATTTAAGTAAGGAGTTAGATATAGTAGTTCTAGTTCCAGATATTCCAGATTTACTAGAAGCTCCGGAGGACTTAGGGGAGAAAGCTAGTAAAGTAGAAGTAGTTAAAGAAGTAGAGTTTTAAATATAGCGTTATTATAGAGTATAATTAGGGGATTATTCCTAGTAATAAATTCTAATACTAGTAACTATAATAGCTTATTATCCTCTAAGTAACTATAGTTATTTATTCTATCTTCTTAGGCCTTAATCTACTAATCTAGTTTATACGAAAGTCTAGGTTTACTTAAGTTAGTAGTATAGAAGTCTCTAAGTTTATACGGAGTACTTATTAAGTCGGAAGCGTTATACTAAGTTAAGTCCGAGTTATAGCTTAGCTAGTTAACTTAATACTTTAGATTATCTCTTAGGAGCTATATAGTAAGTATATCTTATAACTCTTACTCTTCTTAAGTAGCGATAACTTCTAGGGGTAAGTTTAGTAACTCCTAGCTTAATAATAGGTCGTCCGGGTCCTTAAAGAGTAATTCGGGGGCGAATATATTATATATAGAAGATCCCGGGGGTAAATCTAGCTTATAAGAGTATCCGATCTTAGCTAGGACCTAGTATAGTCCTACCTAGAGACTAGATAGCTTCTTATTTAGCTAGTGATTCTTAAGGTTCCTTATAAAGAGAAATACCTTATCTCTAACTTCTTCGTTAATATTACGCCGTTTCGGGTCGGTTATAGCACTTATCTTATACTAAGTAGCTAGTATATTAGCTTTTATAACCTCGATAGCGGATTTAGTATATTTAGCTAGGGATTTAATATTAGTATAGTTAAGCTTCTCTTATAGTATTAATCCGGTAAGTTACTTCTAGTCCTAGTTATTCTGTAGTAATATACTATATTTAAGGGTATATAGCGCTATACTAATAGAGTCGTAAGGTAAGGTTACTTAGGCGCGGTCTATTATTAGTAGTAGTTCGCCCTAGTTACTCTAGTAGTAATTAATAAAATGTCTAAGGCGTTAGTTAATATACTGATTTATAATCTCCGTTTATCTATCGGTTTACTAGTAGAAGGAGGTAGAGAGCTTAACTTTAACTCTAATTATATAGTAAAACTCTTACTAGAAGAATAAGACTAACTAAGCTCCTCGGTCGGATATAATTAACTTAGAGGTATATCCGAAACGATATATCTATTAGATAAATAACGTCGCTATCCCGCGGGTATCGATATTATAGTAGTACAGTATCGATACAGAGTCCTTCCTTAAGCGGTCGATAAATACTAATATCTTATTAAATCCTTAGTTATTAGGCGGGAAGTCCTTAAAATCTATAGCTAAGTACTATATAAGGTAGCTAAGTACTAGTAATAAGTAGAGGAATCCTTATTATTTCGTTTGCTTCAGATAAGAGTACTAATAGGAGCGGTAATTATAAGTATACTATTTTATATCCGATAAGAGTCCTTTCTAGTAGTAATAAGTAGAAATTATTTCAGTAGTCTTATAAGTATTTAGATAAGCAGAGGAAACTTAATCGTAGACTTCGCTAATTAAATAGGTATATAATAAGGTATAGCGTTATACGTATAGATAACTATTATAAAGTAGTAAACTATTATTAATAGTATAGCTATCTTCTAATATATTCTGTTTATTAAAGAACGATTCTTAGTTAAATTAGTATAGTTTCTCGATTAAATTAAAAGAGTTACGTACAGGTTCCGGTAGCGTATTAATCCCTAGTAATATTAGGTATATATAACTGATTTAATCGATATAATACTTAGCTAGTTCTGCGTTAATCCTAGGGTCTAGGTAGTCTAGAGGTAATAAAACCTGAGATCTACTATTCTGTTTCTATTATTCTTATATCTTTAGATCTTATTCCTTATAGCTAAGGATATTAGCTTTAGCGTTATCTTTACTAAGTATATATATAATTTGAAAGTTAAATTCGGAAAGGAATTCTATTTATCTAGCTTACTTATTAGTTAGGACCTTAGTAGTTATAAAGTATTCTAAGGATCGATAGTCCGTATATACGCTAGTATAGCGTTATAGAGATATAAGTTCCGGTCTCTATTTCCGGAAAGATTTAATAATAGCGTATAGCTCCTTATTATAGATCTTCTAGTTTAGTTTATATCTATTAAGAATATANGAGATTACTATTATATAATTAGTAAAGACTTAAGCTTTAAGGCGTTCTATAGAGAAAGTATTTAAGGAGTTAGAGTTTATTAAAGTAATAAGTTACGATCTTAAACCCTTAGATACTAGTATAATACTAACGCGATATAGGATTTAGATCTTCTAATAGTCGAGTTAGCGAAGTCTAAGTTAATAGCTAAAACGATATTAAAGCAGATAAAGGAATTAAATAGTATTATACGGGAATTTATAAAGAAAGCTATATTTAAGGTTATAATATCTAATACTAAGAGAAAGAGGAATTTACTTTCTAGTTTAGAGATAGTATTAGATCTAGATACTCCCGGACCTTCTCTAAAGAAGAAAGCCCGTAGGATTAGCTATTATACTCGGTCTACTACTAGAGCTATATTAGTAGATTTAAGTAAGGAGTTAGATATAGTAGTTCTAGTTCCAGATATTCCAGATTTACTAGAAGCTCCGGAGGACTTAGGGGAGAAAGCTAGTAAAGTAGAAGTAGTTAAAGAAGTAGAGTTTTAAATATAGCGTTATTATAGAGTATAATTAGGGGATTATTCCTAGTAATAAATTCTAATACTAGTAACTATAATAGCTTATTATCCTCTAAGTAACTATAGTTATTTATTCTATCTTCTTAGGCCTTAATCTACTAATCTAGTTTATACGAAAGTCTAGGTTTACTTAAGTTAGTAGTATAGAAGTCTCTAAGTTTATACGGAGTACTTATTAAGTCGGAAGCGTTATACTAAGTTAAGTCCGAGTTATAGCTTAGCTAGTTAACTTAATACTTTAGATTATCTCTTAGGAGCTATATAGTAAGTATATCTTATAACTCTTACTCTTCTTAAGTAGCGATAACTTCTAGGGGTAAGTTTAGTAACTCCTAGCTTAATAATAGGTCGTCCGGGTCCTTAAAGAGTAATTCGGGGGCGAATATATTATATATAGAAGATCCCGGGGGTAAATCTAGCTTATAAGAGTATCCGATCTTAGCTAGGACCTAGTATAGTCCTACCTAGAGACTAGATAGCTTCTTATTTAGCTAGTGATTCTTAAGGTTCCTTATAAAGAGAAATACCTTATCTCTAACTTCTTCGTTAATATTACGCCGTTTCGGGTCGGTTATAGCACTTATCTTATACTAAGTAGCTAGTATATTAGCTTTTATAACCTCGATAGCGGATTTAGTATATTTAGCTAGGGATTTAATATTAGTATAGTTAAGCTTCTCTTATAGTATTAATCCGGTAAGTTACTTCTAGTCCTAGTTATTCTGTAGTAATATACTATATTTAAGGGTATATAGCGCTATACTAATAGAGTCGTAAGGTAAGGTTACTTAGGCGCGGTCTATTATTAGTAGTAGTTCGCCCTAGTTACTCTAGTAGTAATTAACAAAAGGTCTAAGGCGTTAGTTAATATACTGATTTATAATCTCCGTTTATCTATCGGTTTACTAGTAGAAGGAGGTAGAGAGCTTAACTTTAACTCTAATTATATAGTAAAACTCTTACTAGAAGAATAAGACTAACTAAGCTCCTCGGTCGGATATAATTAACTTAGAGGTATATCCGAAACGATATATCTATTAGATAAATAACGTCGCTATCCCGCGGGTATCGATATTATAGTAGTACAGTATCGATACAGAGTCCTTCCTTAAGCGGTCGATAAATACTAATATCTTATTAAATCCTTAGTTATTAGGCGGGAAGTCCTTAAAATCTATAGCTAAGTACTACATAAGGTAGCTAAGTACTAGTAATAAGTAGAGGAATCCTTATTATTTCGTTTGCTTCAGATAAGAGTACTAATAGGAGCGGTAATTATAAGTATACTATTTTATATCCGATAAGAGTCCTTTCTAGTAGTAATAAGTAGAAATTATTTCAGTAGTCTTATAAGTATTTAGATAAGCAGAGGAAACTTAATCGTAGACTTCGCTAATTAAATAGGTATATAATAAGGTATAGCGTTATACGTATAGATAACTATTATAAAGTAGTAAACTATTATTAATAGTATAGCTATCTTCTAATATATTCTGTTTATTAAAGAACGATTCTTAGTTAAATTAGTATAGTTTCTCGATTAAATTAAAAGAGTTACGTACAGGTTCCGGTAGCGTATTAATCCCTAGTAATATTAGGTATATATAACTGATTTAATCGATATAATACTTAGCTAGTTCTGCGTTAATCCTAGGGTCTAGGTAGTCTAGAGGTAATAAAACCTGAGATCTACTATTCTGTTTCTATTATTCTTATATCTTTAGATCTTATTCCTTATAGCTAAGGATATTAGCTTTAGCGTTATCTTTACTAAGTATATATATAATTTGAAAGTTAAATTCGGAAAGGAATTCTATTTATCTAGCTTACTTATTAGTTAGGACCTTAGTAGTTATAAAGTATTCTAAGGATCGATAGTCCGTATATACGCTAGTATAGCGTTATAGAGATATAAGTTCCGGTCTCTATTTCCGGAAAGATTTAATAATAGCGTATAGCTCCTTATTATAGATCTTCTAGTTTAGTTTATATCTATTAAGAATATAGGAGTAGAATCTAATTAGATACTACTAGTTATCTTCATATAATTAGGAGATAACTCTAGCTATTATATTATTAGAAGTATTAGTTTCTAGTTTAGTTTATAATTTAGGGTCGAAATAATATAGTTTCTATACTAATAGTAGCTATTAATATAAATTATCGAAGGACTTCTTATAATTATTAGTGAAATTCTATAGTACTATAGGCCGAGTAAGTACTAAGAGAGGTTTAGCGATAAGGCCGAAATTCCGAATAAATTAATAGTAGAACCTATAGAATCCTAGGAAGGATTTTATAGCTATTACTATTTCGGGGTATTTCTAGTCTACTAATAGTACTACCTTCTCGGGATCTGGCTCGATTCTGTTAGTAGTAATAATATATCTAAGGTATTTAGTCCGAGTAATATAGAATTCGCTTTTCTTAATATCTACTTAAAGTCCGGTATCTATTAAGTATTATAGTATTAATTTGATATATTCCTTATATTCCTAGAGTATTTCTAAGTATATAAGGATATTATCTAAGTAGACTATATAGAAATTATCTAAGTAGTCTAGTAGTATATTATTTATATATCGCTAGTATATACTAAGTTTATTATAGAGCCCGAAAGGTAATACTTTATATTTATAGGATCCGAAGCGGGTTCGGAAGGTAGTATACTCCTCGGATTCAGGGTTTATATAGATATAGTTAAATACTACTCGGATATCTAGTTTAGTAAAGATTATTACTTTAGATATATAAGTTAAGAGCTTATCGATCCTAAGTATTAAGTATAAATCCTTTCGAGTGATCGTATTAAGCTTACGATAGTTAATATAGAAGCGTAATCTTTTATTAGCTTTCTTAACAAATAGTATAAGTAATATAAAGGGACTTTAGCTAGATTCGATAAATCCCTTATCTAAGTTCTTTATAAGATACTCTTTAGTTACTTATAATTCGTCTATAGATTACTAATATAAGAGCGAATATATATTAAATAATAGTTCTTCTAAAATAATTTTATAATTATATAAGTAATATAGTAGAAGAATATTAGAATCCCGCTTAGAAAAAGCTTTCTTAAGAGTATAATACTATTCTAGTAGCTTTTCGGCTACGAGTCGTTTAGTATTAGGATCCTCAGGAGAGTCGCTATTTAGATAGTCTTATAAGAGGCGGTCTATCTTATAGATACTAGTAAAAAATAATTCGGAACTTTTATATTTTATATTAAAATAAAAAGCTATAGTACTAATTTAGTAAATCAGAACTAGTTTCTAGATCCTCAGAGGTTAAGAGGAGCACTTATAGTAAGGTTTCGGCGCAGGTACCTTTCTCGATGAATTCGGAGTAGAAAGGAGTTCGGATTCCTTAGCGATAAGCGGAAATAAGTTAAAAGGTAAGGATAATATATTAATATATTATATCGCTACTATTTAGTATAATTAGCGTTAGTCCAGCTAGTTTATAGCTAAGTCCCGCGCGTTAGCGTCGATTTAGTAAGATCGATTGATACTAGGTTTATAAGGCAGTAGAGTTATAATTATCTCCTTATCGTATTAAAAGGTAGCTAGATAGCGTTCCGACTATAGTAGCTTATAATAGAGCGTATCTAGCTTAACCTGAAATCGTCGTATCTATTTAATACTAATAATTATATCTTATTATTCTAAATCGAGGAGAATAAAAAGGTAGTTATAAATACGTTTACTATTAATAGAAAGGTATAAATATATAAAATAAGTAATATAAGTTCTAATAGACTATTAGAAACTACGTATTAGAATAAAATAAGGTAGTAGCTCGATTTTAATACTAAGGGCTCCTAATAGTTATCTAGTAAAAGTGCAATTAATAAATAGATAACCGTTCGCTCCGGTATCGATTAGGCTATTTATAGAGACTCCTAGCTTATTTATACTAACTATAGTCGGGTATATAAATTACTTACTTCCTATTAGGGAGTTAAGGTCCAGATTAAAGAGATTATACTTATATAGACCTAGGAAGGAGTTTTTACTTAGGCCTCGTTATTTCCCTCTAGTATTAGTTCAGATTCGGAGGGTATATCTTCTACTATTTCCTTAGTTACTTAATCCTCTTCCGGAAATTCGTCGATTAATTAAACTTTAAGCGAGTTAGGGTAATCTAGCTTAATATAACCGAGCTATCTATAACTATAATACTTAAGGAGTTCTCCGGTTAAAGTAGCAGGGTGTTTTAGCGCGGAGGGAGTACTAGATTATACTAGGGTAGAGGTACGTATATATAGTACAGGAGTAGTTTATCGAGGAGCTAAGCTTAAGGACCGGTAAGAGGTAGAATTAGTAGTAGTCGTAGTAGTAATAGTAAGCTTACGGTACTATACCTAGGTAATAGCTTTCTCGGGATAGGTATATTCTAAGTTATAGCGACACTTAGTATTAAAAGAAAGTAAGGATCTAACTATAAAAGCGTAATCCTTATTCTATATTAGTTTAATAATAAGAGTTAAAGCGCGTAAGGATAGTATAATCTTATCTTATATATAGAAGAACTACTCCTTCTTTTTAATCTTACTTTAGATAATAGCGCTTTAAAATCGATTACGAAACTCGGCGAAAGTCTCGCGTATATAGCTAAGTTATTATATTTCTAGGTAATAGAAAGCGTTATAGTAGTTATCTTCCTCTAAACTAATAAGAAAGTTCTCCTCTAATAAGGAGATTATTTTATCGCTAGTTTTAAACTCGTTAGTAAAGTACTAAGGCGTAAGATACTCCTTAGCTAATCTAGTAATTAGCTTCTATACGAGAACGCGCCGGGAGAAGTCCGTAGGGTAATAGTCGGCGTTTATAGCTAGCCGGTCTTATATCGATACTCTCTATTAGAGGAAAGTAGAGTCTGATCTATTATCTAAGAGTAGGATCTTCTTAGTAAGATAAGACTTCCTAGAGCGTAACTCTACTGATTCGGCGCCGGGAAAAGGAGATAGTTTATTAGGAATAGTATCCTCTCTCTTAGTACTATATATCAGAATAGAGTTTATTAGGTTATTAAACTCCGCTATACGCGGAGATTATAGTATTAGTTCTAGTAGGAGAGTCGAAGATAAGTAAGGGACCCCTATAAGGAACTTATCTTATACGGAGATCAGTCTATCTATAATATCTTCTAGAGAGTTATTCTTTTCCTCCTAGTCTACTAATTATTATAAGAGGGAACAGATTAGGTTCGAGTTACCTATAGTAATAGAAGTACTTAGCGATTATACTCCTAGTGAATTTCGCTTTTATTTTCCTTTCTCTCTTAGTTAGTATTTCCTTAATAAGGTATTAATATTCTCTAGAGTAAGAGACGTTTAAAGTAAGGAATAGTATAATAGATTAGGTTTAGAGGTAGAGCGGGAGAGATCGCGTTAAGTTCCCCTAGAACTAGAGGGGTCTCTAGTTTATTAGTTAAGAGCTATAATAGTAGCTTAAAAAAGAGTATATTAAGGCTATTTCAGCAGCGATATATAGAGGTTAAAGTTCCGAGGTATTTATTATATCTTCTTCAAAATCTATTTATAATTCCTTTATACTAAGGGAGTTATTAAAGGAGCGTTAGCGAAGACCTCCTCTATTATACTATTTATAATAAGCTGAATTAAACCCTAATTTATAGTTATCCGAGAGATCTCTAGTATCTCGGCTATATACGAGTAGTTATCGAATAACTAACTTAGTAGTAAGATATTATAATAAGTTATCTCCGGCTATCTTAATCTTTTTATTTAATATAACGATATAAGACTCTAAGTAGTATATAAGTAAGAATAAATAAGTAAGGAGGCTAAGAGCGATCTTATATAGTCTACTATAAAGGAAATAAAAAGATAAGAAAAGAAGAAGAAGAGAGATAGAGTACGAGGCACCTTATATATATGTGCTAGTACTAGTCCGATACTATACCAGGTCGGATACTAGTTCTACCGGGATACCTGTGAACTTGGGCCCTGTTATCTATCCTTCTTCTCATGTGATATTCAGGTGAGCTGTCGTTATAGTATTTCCTTATCATAGATAGCGTAATTAAGCTCGGTAAGTAGTATAGTCTTAGAGAAGTAAGCTACTAGGAACTAGTCTTCGTCGTACTATTACGATAGTATACCTACTATTACTCTATTACTAGTATCTGTTTCGATCATATAAGGTAGATATTACTAATAATAGTAAAGGAGTAGTACCGAAGTAAGAGCGTACTTTAAGTAATTAAAAGTATCTTTATACTCCTTAGCGAAACGAAATAATATATTATTTTTAGTAAGTTATATAAGAGGTTTTACGATAATTCTATAGTTCTTAATAAATCATTAGTAGAAGTTATAAAAGCCTAAGAACAATTATACGCTCTTAACTATAGTTAGGTAATTCTAAGATTATATAATATTAACTTTCTTAGGGTCTACCTCGATCCCAGAAGTAGAGATAATAAATCTAAGGTATTTAGTATAAGTAATATTAAATTCATACTTCTTAAAGTCGGCTTATAATCTAGCGTCTTACAATTATTATAGTACTTTATATACGTATAATTAATACTAAAGTAAGTCGTTAGAGTAGATCAGAATATTATCTAGATATATTATATAGAAGTTATCTAAGTAGTCGAATAAGACGTTATTCATATATCGCTAGTATATCGTAAGGCTATTAGTTAGACCGAAAGGGAGTACCTCACACTTATATACGCTATAACAGGTCCGGAAAGTCGTATACTCTTCAGAGGCTAGATCTATTCGAATTCGGTAGAATACCTAGCGAATATCTAGTTTAGTAAATATCTTAGTAGTAGAGATTCTAGCTAGCGTTTTATTAATTAATAGCAATAGATATTAATCCTTCCTCGTGAGGTTATTAAGTACGCGAAAGTCGATATAGAATCTTAGACTTCTATTAGCTTTCTTAATAAAAAGAATAAGTATAGCGTATAGTACTTAAGAAGGTTTAATAAAACCTTTAGCTAAGTTATTAGTAATATACGCCTTAACGACTTTAAGTTCTTTAGCCGATATCTTATATAAGAGGGAGTATTTAAGGCTCTTCTCGGCCCCTTCCTTAAGCTTAATTCGGTGATCGTATAAGTAATAAGAAGGGAGAATATCGCTAGCTTCCTTAGAAAAGATATATACCTATTAGCTATACTTATAAGGGATCTATAGTTCTGAATCTAATTCACTTAAGCTAATAGTAAATTACTAAGCGGTTTTGCGACGTTCCGTAAGGTCGATAGTCAAAGATACGATAGTAGTATTATATTACTAAACTACGATTCGGTCATTAAGAAGCTTATCTATCTCGTGAAAAGTAATAGAGAAGATCTTATCGTTAGAAGACTTCTATAACGACACAAGACTTAAGGCGGTATATAAGTAAGAATAAACAAGTAGGGAGGCTAAGAGCGATCTTATATAGTCTAGTACGAAGGAAACAGAAAGATGCAGAGCTCTGAAGGAGTCTATACCTTCTATATATATAAGGAGGGTATGCCTAAGGCACCGATACTGGCCCGTATCTGCCACGTATACTATGCGCCGTCATATTACCCCCTTCTAAGACAGAAGCTCGCCCTCGAGCCTTAAAGAATCGAAGTAACTAAGGAAATAAAGTAAGTATAAAACGTAATTAAATATTAAGATAACCTTCCAAATTTCCATCAAACCGAAACCGTAGATACTAATTCAGTACTAAGATTATCTCTTCTATAGAGGGAAACGCAATCTCCGAGAGATACTATAGTTCTAAGTAACCTCTTATAAGGCCAGAAGTAGAGCTCTAGACTAGCGCTTTATAAGCACGCGTAGTCAGGTATCAGTCTGAATTAACTTCTAGTCGGTCCGGAGGTCTATAAATTATTAATTAAAGAGCGTTTAAGGGTAGGTTCTATCAGTAATTATAATACCGAGTTTTACTGAATAAGCGAGACTAAGCGAGTGATTAAAACACTTAAAGGTTACGAAAGAAACAAAAGTCCAAATCGAATTCTAAAGAAGCTAAAAGATTAAGGAGAGTTAAATATCTTTATTAAGTAGATATAGAAAGTATTAAATCAAAAGTTCTAGTAAAGAGAGGTCGATTCTGCCGAGGGGGATAAATTATACCGAGGTATAGGGATTATAAGTCGGATTCCGGTAATTTCCGCTAAGGTAATAAGCTACTTTATCCTAGCCTAAAAGTAAGGTTTTTCGCTATTAGAGCTACTTTCGGAAAGTTAAAGTCGAGTAAGGGGATAATAAATATTTTCTAGTAGAAGGAGGTCGATTCTGCCGAGAGGGACAAATTATACCGGGGTATGAGGGTTATAAGTCGGATTCCGATAATTTCCGCTAGAGTAATAAGCTACTTCGTCCTAGCCTAAAAGTAAGGTTTTTCGCTATTAGAGCTGCTTTCGGAAGGTTAAAGTCAGGTAAGAGGATAATAAATATTTTCTAGTAGAAGGAGGTCGATTCTACCGAGGGGGATAAATTATACCGGGGTATAAGAGTTACAAGTCGGATTCCGGTAATTTCCGCTAGAGTAATAAGCTACTTCGTTCTAGCCTAAAAGTAAGGTTTTTCGCTATTAGAACTACTTTCGGAAAGTTAAAGTCGGGTAAGAGGATAATAAATATTAAGGCCTATAAGGAAGTTTCTACCTAAAATTCGTCCGCTGTTTTACTTCGTACGTACGAAAGAATAAGTTTCGAAGTATCCGAGAGTAATTTCGTAGTAATACTAGTGCTTCTGAGGCTAAATTACGTTTAAATTCCTAGCTATCCGAGAGATCTCTAGAATCTCGGCTCTTTTGAAAACCTAACTATTGAATTCGTAATTAATAGTACTAACTGTTTCCGTATAATTCCGAAAATCTAAAATAAGTAGAGATAACTCAGCGAAGAGCTCCCTAGTAGTCGTACGTGCGAATCGAGTTTTCTAGGTGAGATATTATTTAATATCGTCCCCGGTAGTCTTAATCTTTCTGTTTAATATAATAATATAAGACTTAAGGCGGTATATAAGTAAGAATAAATAAGTAGGGAGGCTAAGAGCGATCTTATATAGTCTAGTACGAAAGAACAGAAAGATGCAGAGCTCTGAAGGAGTCTGCACCTTCTATATATATAAGGAGAGTATGCCTAAGGCACCGATACTGGCCCGTATCTGCCACGTATACTATGCGCCGTCACAACTTCTAGCGTTTATATAAGAGATAGAAAGCTAGGCTACTAATTATATAAATCTCTAGCGTAAGAGGCTCTAGAAGAGGTCTAAGCATACGAGATAATCTTAGTCGCTTCCGAAATATTATAGTAGCTATATTTATACTTTAAGTAGCTTCTATTAAGTCGCGAGATAGTATTCCGAGTAACTATTAATCTATAGTATAAATTATATAAGTATAGTCTTATACGTAAGTCTTTAATATAAAGACTTCTAATTAAAGTTAAAGTAGAGATTCACGCGGGATATAAGCGATAATATTACTGAATCGTACGCACTTCGGCTATATATCAGTAGCTTCTCTAGAGTATAAAGACTTCTCTTTACTACTCTATTCTTATTCTTTAGATAATAAACACTTAGGCTTATTATATCTATAATAAGTGATATAAATACCGGAGAAATAATCCTAACTAATCAGTAGTAGTAATAGAGAGTTAGTTACCTATAGAATACTCTCTAGGGGAGAGTTTTAGATATTTTTATAGCTATAAGTCTCCCTTGAAGTGCGCTTCCGAGCTAGTAATAGTCGTTTAATAATAGAGATAGAGTTAATAATAGTTCGAATATTAATAAGAGAGTTAGCTTCGTTTCGCTATTCCTCGTACGCTTCCTAGAACTAATTAAGGCGTTCGTTTCGTTCGTTAGCGTCGTATTAGTAGCGCTAGTAAGTATAGTATTTATATAAGTCCTTGATCTCGATCGGAGAGCTATAAATATTACTAAGAGGAGTATATAGTAGCTAAATAATCTATCGTTTAGAGGTATCTAAGAGTACTTAATATTCCGAAAGCTAAGTCCTACCGAGTATAATACTATAGTTTCCGAGAGTAGTAATAAGAAAAGGAGTAAATACCTAAACGCGATAATCTACTATTAAATTAAGTATAGTATAGTAACTAATAGTACTACTATTAACGCTATTAAAGCTTTAAATAGGAATTATATTTAGTAAAGAGTAAATTAAAAGTTTTAAGAAGAAAGAAAGAGATTTAAGAAAAGAATAATTAATAAAATAGTATTTATTAGCTCCAGAATCGAGAAGTGCGAGTAGCTTATACGAGAGTCTATTCTTAGTAAGAGTAATACGTATAGTAAACGATTAACTACTAAGAAGCTTCATAAGGTTAAGATATCGCATATCTCGTATATTACCTAAGAAGGAGTCTTTCCCTAGGTATAGTCTTTTACTAGCGGTTTAATATACTCCTAGGTATTGTCATACGTTTCTTCGTTATTATTATCTTCTAACTTACTATTAATATCGTTATTAGTATTAATTACGTTAATTCGATACAGAGTATTAGGTCGAGCTAACGATAAGCATAAGTATAAGGTAAGCGTAAAGTAATAAGGAGTATTCGCTAGCGATTATACACGAGGCGTATTATTTTATATAAAGTATAGTACTTATTTACTAGTCGCACTAGTATTCTCAGGCGTAGGAAGACTAATTTACGGATAAGAAGAGAAGTTAGTACTATAGCGCTAAGAGGAGGTATTTATAGGGCGTTCCCGAGTCGCGCTAGCCTTAGCTTAAGACTCGGAATATTAAGTCTTTTTAATAAATTAACCTTAGTCTTTAGCTTATATAGCCTTAATATATTCTTCTAGTGTCCTTAACGTTCAGTACTATTAGAAGAGCTATTTCCGTAGCTATATAGGTAGCTTCTCCTATAAGTCCATTTTCAGAGTCGATTAATTATTTACTCTAGCTTTACGAGCTAGCGTACGAAACTCGTAGTATTATATCCAGAAGGTCTACTTATAATCTATCTTTAGCGCGGAGTAGCTAGCTCTTATAGTTTATTAGTCGTATAGATTAAATAAGAAAGAGATAAGTTAAGTGATTATATTAAGTGAATCAGTTATACTACTTTCTTTATTATATTCTAGTTCTAAGAATAAGAGTTCTAAGTAAGTTCTAGCTATTCTTTCCGTTTAGTTAAATAACTAATCTTTATAATAATCTTCGTCGATAAAGTAGCTAGAGTAGCGCTAGAGGGCGTTACGTATCTATACTTCCTAGAGTTTTAAAAAGTAATCGATTCTATTAGAGAGCTTATTTAGAAAGTTTAGTATCTTCTCTATACGCGTAGCGTATAATATTAACGATATTCCTCCGGTAGATTATTCTTAATAATAATTATTAGGTATAAGAGTAGTATTATCTTCTTTAATTAATAATAGTAGTATTATACGCGATTAAATGTTATTAAATAATATAGACTTAGTAGAGCGCTAAGTAGTTAACTAGCGTAGTTCTAGGAACTTATCCCGTAACTAACGTAGTTCTATAGATAAGTCGACGTTTAATTATCTCTCCTCCGCGAGCTTCCTTTCTACTTCTTATAGCTAGTAAGTATAGTCTTCCTATAAGTTACTTATAGTTACTATTAATATAAGGGTATTATCGGGGAGGTTTAGCGACTTAGTAAGTTCGTTAATTATAGTAGGAGTTAGGGAGCTTAACTCGGACGAGGCGTTATCGCGAGTACTCTCTACTATAGAGAGAGGTAAGTTATAGTAAGTATTACGAGTCGCCGAGGAATAGGAGGTAAAGGGAGTCGGAGAACCGGTAGTTGATTTATCAGACTTAAGTTACTTCGGTTTAGGTACTATTCTTTAAGTTTATACTTAGTATAGGCCTTCTCCGTATAGCGTAATCTCTTACGTTTAGTAGCTCTAGGTATAAAGGTATAATATAAGTAGATATTTACTATCTTCCTAGATGTAAATAAAAGAGTTATAGATAATATAACGCTTACTCTAGAAAAGTCTTAAAACTACCTAAGTAATAAGATCTCATATTACTATAAATATAAAATAATAAGAATCACTTAAGAATCTATAACTAAGGAGTAAAGAAGTAGAGGGAGAAGGGGAGTATATATATAAAAAGGGGCCCCTAAACTCTACTCGTGTAATCTCGCTTAGTAGTAAGTATTTCTACTAATAGGGAGAAACCTCCAAACCTGACTAGTCGTCACACTTTCACTACTAGCTAAAGTAGCAGGTATTTATAAATACTTTCGAGCTAATAAAGATAAAACCTTAAATCTTTCTTTATTAACTTTCCAGTAAGTAAGAGGTATTACCTATTTAGATATTAGTAAGCTTTATTATATAAAGATATTATACTTATATGTCTAGAAGCTCGCTTTTCGTCTAAATAAGTATTTAACTTATCTATTATTCCTTCTTCTTCTTCGGTATTAGTATATATATTATACTTGTTATCGTTACTCGTATCGTATAGATTAGAGGTATCTAAAATAGTAGGATTACTAGTGTGACGACAGCTCACCTGAATATTATATGAGAAGAAGGATAGATAATAAGGCCCAAGTTCATAAGTATCCCGGCAGAACTAGTATCCGACCTAGTATAGTATCGGACTAGTACTAGTATATATATATAAGGTACCTTATACTCTATCTCTCTTCTTCTTCTTTCCTTATCTTTTTATTTCCTTCGTAGTAAACTATATAAGATCGCTCTTAGCTTCCCTACTTATTTATTCTTACTTATATACTACTTTAAGTCTTATATTATTATATTAAATAAAAAGATTAAGATAGCCGGAGATAGCTTATTATAATATCTTACTACTAAGTTAGTTATTCGATAACTACTTATATATAGCCGAGATACTAGAGATCTCTCGGATAACTATGAATTAGGGTTTAATTTAGCTTATTTTAAATAGTATAATATAGGATGTCTTTTCTAACGCTCCTTTAATAACTTCTTTAGTATAAAGGAATTATAGATAGATTTTAAAGAAAGTATAATAAATACCTCAGAACTTTAACCTTTATATATCGCCGCCGAAATAGCCCTAATATACCTCTTTTTAAGCTACTAGAATAGCTCTTAACTAATAAACTAGAGACTCCTCTAGTTCTAAAGGGACCTAACGCGACCCCTCCCGCTTTACTTCCGAACCTAATCTATTATACCCTTCCTTACTTTAAACGTCTCTTACTCTAGAGAATATTAATACTTTATTAAGGAAATACTAACTGAGAGAGAAAGGAAAACAAAAGCGAAATTCACTAGGAGTATAATCGCTAAGTACTCCTACTATTATAAGTAACTCGAACCTGATCTATTCCCTCTTATAACGATTAGTAGACTAAGAGGAAAAGAATAACTCTCTAGAAGATACTATAGATAGACTAATCTCCGCATAAGATAAGTTCCTTATAAGAGTCCCTCGCCTATCTTCGACTCTCCTACTAGAACTAATACTATAATCTCCGCGTATTCTAGAGTTTAATAAGCTAATAAACTCTATTCTAATACGTAGTACTAAGAGAGAAGATATTATTCCTAATAAATTATCTTTCTCTCCTAGCGCCGAATCGGTAGAGTTACGCCCTAGGAAGTCTTATCTTATTATGTTTAGAGCTCTGCAGTCAACAAAGGGAGTTTACCTGCGTTAACTGATAAAGGGAGAGTTGCATTATATATAGTTAACTCTCTATAGAAATCGTAGCTCCAGAGACTTACTAAATATAACTATTCAGGGAGCCTAAAACTATGAAACTATCGTGATACTTATAATACTAATACTAATTAGTAGTTGACTTTATTATTAACTATAGATAGTAAGGTTTCTAGAAGAGATATTTAAGAGAGATATTAGCTAAATTTCAGCTGAAGATCTTACTAAGTTTATACTAACGAGTACTCCTAGATACTCAGAAGTTTGAGAATCGATTTCTGCTTTACTCGCGGTAAAATAAAACTCTCTCTTTAGTGTTATTCATACTCTTAGTATAGACCTTACGTATTAACGTAGCTACTTATCTTTTCTATTAAACGGAAGTTTCTAAGCTTCTATCTTCTTATCTATCTATTTAGTTATCTATTTATTTATCTCTAGCTCGCGGAACGATCTAAAGCTTTATTTTAGTAGTAAATTACTACTAAAATAATCCCCTTACTATAGGACGTTAAATTCAAGCTTAATCCGGACTACTAGGGACTTTCTGTAGATCTATCTAACGAAGAGTACTATAAGGAACTAGTACTAAATAACTATATTTACCTTGCAATCGAGACCTATTAGGATAAGTATAGTAAATACTTAGAAAAGGCGCTATAGGATTAATTCCGCTGGGATTTTAATAGTTAGACTATAGATACCTTTAAAACTATAAATAGAAACTTACTGAAGGCGTTAAAGGAGATACTAATACTTAGACGCGTTCAGGTTAATCTAAATCGTGGAAATATCTTTCTAGCTTAGAAAATATACAACTACTTAACTGAAACTACTATAGAACTATAGAATAAAGAGTATAAAAAGGAACGACTGGAAATTAGTAAATTACGATTAGAATACTTCTAAATTCGTATATTACTATTACTAAAAGACCCCCTATAACCTCTTATAGGCGGTTTTCCACCTTTTCTACCTCTTCTACCTCCAGATCTATTAAATAAACTATTATACTAATCGTACTCTTACTTTCTACTCCCGGAGGGTAATAATAGCGCTAATACCGACCTTAGTAGATGCCTATTGATCGACCTGATAAAATACTACTATAATAACGATAATAAGTACGGAGGTAAGCTCTTTAATATCTTAGATATGAAGCTCTAGTACTTCCTGGATTAGTATACGAAGCTCGGAATTAATTAATTTAAACCTGCCTTTATAACTATACTGAAAGGTCGCGCCTAGTAATTTTACTACGATAAGATTACTAGGTATAGATATAACTTTAAGCTTATAGTAACTATAATGAAATAGTATTTCTAAACTTAAGAAAACCTTTAAGAATATCTATACTACTAGCGTAAAATCTATATAAATAAGGTTATCTGTGATCTAAAGAACGCCGGAAAGAGTTACTTTAAATGCCTTGAAATCACTATTAATACTCTGCAGAAGTATTAGCGTGGCCTTATAAAGAAGTATTAATATAAATATAACCTCCGAGATCAAGTTATTACTGCCTATAGAAGAGTTCTAGAGTATAAATTAGTACTATTTAATCCGGCTTCAACTTTTGAAAGTATTTACGCCTAACTACGAGCCTTTATCAGAACGAAAACCTCTAAGAAGTTAACTCTATCTGCTATATACCTTACCTTACCTCCGGAGTATTATAATAGCGAGAATAATCAGAATTAGGTAGATAGAAAGTACTATAACTTATCGGAACGTAGAGGTAGATATAGAGGAAGAAATAGAGGTAGAAGAAGAAGTAGAGATTATAGTAGCTTCCGACTTTCATCTGGCGGTAGATCGTATATACTAAAGTGTAATATTTATAAGAAAGTAGACTATTAGTCTACGAAATATACTCCTGAAGAGAGAAAATAAGCTTACCTAGAGTATAAGCGCTAAGGAGCGGTATATACTACTGAAGACCTTATACCTTAAACTTACGCTACTTTCTTAACTGAATACGAAGGAATTAAAGGTCTTGCAGACCTTGAAAGTAAGGGAGATAGTGAATACTACTAGACTATAGAAAACTATAATTATAATAATAAAAACGAACATTTCGTTACTAAATTCGGTTAGATTAACGCTCTCCAAGCTATAGAGACTCTTACTAATAATTCAGCTTACTATGCTTTCACTAAAGACGATAAATTCGGCGTCGAGCCTACCTCTTTATTACTATCCGAAACCTTTATATTTACTAATAGATATTCGAGTAGTTAATTTCAAGGTATTATACCGGATATAAGTACTTCTAGTATATCCTCTACTAGAGAGGTATAGTTTATTACTTTATAGAAAGAGTATCCGAGTATTAAATTAGATACCTCTTTACTGCTAAATTCTATTATTTTCAGATCCGGAAGCTCTTAGATCAAAGGAATTATCTATATACTAACTCTAGTCGGAATCGTTACCTTTCACGTTATTATAGTAAATATACCCTTTCTCATATACCTATAAGATATAGATAGACTCGGAGTGAAGTTTAATAACTTACGAAACGTTCTATAGTAGGGAGATAAAGTTATACTAGTTATACGCAAGTGGGGATATCTATAGATAATACTTGAGTCTAAAGATACGTTAGTTTATTACCTTACGGAGAGCGAATTATAATAGATCCATAGACGCCTTAGATACCTATTAATACTACGACTTCAGAAAGTACTCGACCGTACGGGCTATGAGGTCGATTCTACTATACTAAAGAAGATCTAAGAGATCTGCTATTACTACTAATTATACGTAAAATCGCCCGGCAGATTCAAATTTACTTTAAAAGATAATATTAATTTTAACTATTTAGTTATCTTAGATATTATATATCTTCACGGAAAGCTAGTACTTTATGTTATCGATAATACTATAGCTTTTAATGCTACTAAATAGCTAAAAGATATATTAGTAGATATAGTTTAGAGCGCTTTCCGCTACTACTAGATCGACGTCTACGTTAGACCTCCTGATAGAGTTATTTATAATACTAGTACTAACTTCTTATCTATTGAGTTCCGTCAGAATACTAAATCTATATTAATCGAGGTCGTGGAAGTGCCCGTAGAGGCATATAACGCTATCGGTAAGGTAGAGAGGTATCATAGTATACTGCGACGAGTATATAAGATTATTAAAGATAAACTGAAGGGCTAGGGAGTTTTAAGAGAAGTAATACTATAAATGGCTATTAAGGTAATTAATAATATAGTAGGTCTAAAAGGTCTTATACTAATACTTCTAGTCTTCGGTACTTATTTATAATTATCTGATAAGGACGCTCTATCTTCTACGATTACTTAACGAGCTCTCGCTATCTCTAAAGCTACGAAGGAATTATGCTAATTAGTCGCCGGAAGAAGCGTAGCAGACGCTCTAGCTATAAGAAATAATCTAGATACTTCTAATACGCTTAGCTTACTTTTGAATTCAGAAGTAAGGGTCTAGAGAGAGAAAGCTACTGATAATCGACCTAGATAAACTAGTCCCTTTAAGCTAATCTCTACAGAAGGAGAAACATGCGTTATATAGCTAGACGTAGGGCTAAAGAGATTCCGATCTACTATTATTAAACCTTACCTCCGACCTTAATCCGAGCACGAAGATAATAGCGAATTATTACTATAAGATAATAGCGGAGATAAGGAGCACTCGGTTCAGGAAGAACTATTATAAGTAAGGAAGAGTACCCGCGGTCGGATTCCATGCTACAGATTTACTATTAAAGCTAAGTTTTCAGCTGAAGCTAAAGCTAAAGACGATTACTTCGACGAGTATATACTAGTAGAAGTGCTACTTGAAAAAGAGGTAAATATAGCTTTCTTAAGCTAGCTAGAAAAGGCCGATTTAGAGCTCTCGAAGAAGCTACGCTAGGAGGGAGTAATTACTACGCCTAGTGAACCTTTCTAAGCGTCAGATTAGTAAGAAATTAAAGGTCTGCTAGCGTAAGGAGTATTTAAATTCGTCTAATATAACTATAATAAGCACGCCGGTACTAGAATCTTCGACGCTCGATTCGTACGATCGATTAAGGGCAAATTAACGCCGGCACCCTTTAAAAAGTCACGAATCGTTATCTAAGCTTATAATAATAAAGGTAAATAAGAAATTCTTACTTAATTACTTATAATTTAATGTCTAAGCTAGAAGATTATTATATTACTTGCGCCGAGCCTTAAAAAGAGAGGAGCCTTAATTTACCTGAGAGATATCACCTAAGTATATACCTAGTTAAATTCTCTCCTTAAACGCTTGATTCTAGTACGTATTCCGAAGGAATTACGTTATTTATATCCTCCTAGTACTCTTATAGTAGTATTGAAGGCTCTATACGGTATTCCGGAAGCTAGCACCTATTAATAGGTTACTTACTACCTTCACTATATCGAGCGCCTTTATATGGAAACTTCGACCTACGACCCTTATTTATTGATTTCTATTAATAAGAAGTGCTTCGGAATCGCTAGATTATAAACTAATAATACTTTTAGTATTACTATAAAGGAGTTTCTTGATCTTAAAGAATAATAACTCGCCGAAGCTAAGATTACTACTAAATCAAGGGAGATATTAACGCTCTACTACTAATTTAACTTTAATAGCTATTTAATCGTAAAGAGAGAGGACTACCTCTTTTTAGGACAGAAAGGTTAGGCGAAGAAGATCTAACTAGTAGATGAAACTACTACTGATTATAGTTAGAAATATATAGAGTAATACGTAAGAGGGGTATATATTACTTTAATTTACTAACCCGAAGCTTCCTTCGATTTGTCAGTAGTAGCTTAGCACTAAAACCCTACTAAAGACGACGTACGAGCTCTGAATAAGCGTCTATAGTAGTAAATAGATAACTTGGACTATAGTATCAAATATATCGATTTGGACCTCTCTACTGCTAAGATCTTCGTGTTTATTAATAGATCTTTTACTAATAATAAAGATTTAAGTTCTTAACTTAGCTACTTAATTACTATTAGTAACGAATCTTTAATTGTTAAGAGAGATTAATTTATTATACGCGGTAATTTGATCTACGCTAGTTCTACTAAATCTAAGAGAGTTACTCGATCGTCTCTTACTTTAGAAGTATACGGAATAGTAGTAGGAGTTGATATAGCAATTGCAATTAATACGACAATTACTAAGATTATAGCTTAGCTTGATTTACCTCTACTTCTCTTGATCGTATATACTAATTTATACTCGTTATACGAGTATTTAGTAAAGATTAGTACTACTAAGGAGAAGAGATTAATAATCGATATTATAGCTCTACGGCAGTTGTACTAACGCTGGGAGATCATGGAGATCAGATGGATCGATAGTACGAACAATCCAGCTGACGCTCTTACTAAATCTATACTAAATCGGAGCCTTAAGCTGTTCTTATTAATAAACTAGCTGATTATTAGAGTTAAGGGATAGGTATAGAGGGAGGTCTGAATTACTAAATTAACGAATTGACGAGGCTATACTAGTACGAGGGAAATAGAAGGTTATATATACGGAGTTTTATTTACAGGGAGATTAGACTATATTTTATTTACTTTACTATCGAGAAGAAAGTATTACTAGTGTTTAGAGCTCTATAGTTAATAAAGGGAGTTTACCTGCGTTAACTAATAAAAGGAGAGTTGCACTATATATAGTCAACTCTCTATAGAAATCGTAGCTCCAGAGACTTACTGAATATAACTATTCAGGGAGCCTGAAACCATGAAACTATCGCGATACCTGTGATACTAATATATTAAGAAGATCCTACCCTTAGATAATAAGTCGGACTTTACTTTCCTTTAATAGAGAGTATCGATACGAGACCGGCTAGCTATAAACGCCGACTATTACCTTACGGACTTCTCCCGGCGCGTTCTTATATAGGGATTAGTTACTAGATTAGCTAAGGAGTATCTTACGCTTTAGTATCTCGCTAACGAGTTTAAGACTAGTAAGGAAATAATCTCCTTACTAGAAGAGAACTTCCTTATCAGTTTAGAAGAAGATAATTATTATAACGCTTTCTACTACTTATAAATATAATAACCTAGCTATATACGCGAGACTTTCGCCGAGTTTCGTATTTGATTTTAAAGCGCTATTATCTAATGTAATGTTAAAATGAAAGAGTAGTTCTTTTATATATAAGATAAGATTATATTATCCTTACGCGCTTTAACTCTTATTATTAAACTAATATAGAATAAGGACTATACTTCTATAGTTAGATCCTTACTTTCTTTTAATACCGAATATCGCTATAACTCAGAATATACTTATCCCGAGAAAGCTACTACCCCGGTATAGTACTATAAACTTATTATTATTATTACGACCTCTACTAGTTTTACTCCTTACTAGTCCTTAAGCTTAGCCCCTCGATAAACTACTCCCGTACTATATATACGTATCTCTACCCTAGTATAGTCTAGTACTCCCTCCGCGCTAAAACGCCCTGCTACCTCGACCGGGGAACCTCTTAGGTATTATAGTTATAGATAGCTTAGTTATATTAAGCTAGATTACCCTAACTCGCCTAAGGTTTAATTAATCGATAAATTTCCGGAAGAGGATTAAGTAACTAAGAAAGTAATAGAAAATATACCCTCCGAATCTGGACTAATACTAGAGGGAAATAATAAGGCTTAAGTAAAAACTCTTTCTTAGGTCTATATAAGTATAATCTCTCTAATCTAGACTTTAACTCCCTAATAGGAGGTAAGTAATTTATATACTCGATTATAGTTAATATAAATAGGCTAGGAGTTTCTATAAGTAGCTTAATCGATACTAGAGCGAACAGTTATCTATTTATTAATTATACTCTTACTAGACGACTATTAAGAGCCCTTAGTATCAAAATCGAGCTACTACTTTATTTTATTCTAATATATAAGTTCTAATAGTTTATCAGAACTTATATTACTTATTTTATATATTTATACTTTTCTATTAATAGTAAGTGTATTTATAATTACTCTTTTATTCTCCTCGATTTAGAATAATAAGATATAATTATTAGTATTAAATAGATATAACGTTTTCAAGTTAAGCTAGATATACTCTACTATAAGCTTCTATAGCCGGAACGCTATTTAGTTACTTTCTAATATAATAAGGAGATAATTATAACTCTATTACCTTATCAACTTAATATTAATCGATCTTACTAAATCGATACTAACGCGCGGGACTTAGCTATAAACTAGCTAGACTAATAGCGATTATACTAAATAGTAATAATATAATATATTAATATATTATTCTTATTATTTAACTTATTTCTACTTATCGCTAAGGAATCCGAACCCTTTCCCGCTCCGAATTCATCGAGAAAGGTACTTGCGCCGAAACTTTACTATAAGTGCTTCTCTTAACCTCTAAGGATCTAGAAACTAGTTCTAATTTATTAAATTAATACTATAGCTTTTTACTTTAATATAAAACGTAAAAGCTCTAAATTATTCTTTACTAGTATCTACGAGATAGACCGCCTTATATAAGACTATCTAAATAGTAATTCTCCTAAGGATCCTGATACCGAATAACTTATAGCTAAAAAGCTATCGGAATAGTATTATACTCTTAAGGAAGCTTTTTCTAAGCGGAATTCTAATATTCTTCCGCTATATCGCTTATATAATTATAAAATTATTCTAGAAGAACTTTTACTTAATATATATTCGCTTTTATATTAGTAATCTATAGACGAACTATAAGTAACTAAGAAGTACTTTATAGAGAACTTAGATAAGGGATTTATCGAATCTAGCTAAAGTCCTTTTATATTACTTATACTATTCGTTAAGAAGGCTAATAGAGGATTACGCTTCTATATTAACTATTATAAGCTTAATATAATTACTCGAAAAGATTCCTACTTAATACCTAAGATCGATAAGCTCTTAACTTATATATCTAAAGTAGTAATCTTTACTAAACTAAATATCTGAGTAATATTTAACTATATTCGTATAGACCCTAAATCCGAGGAGTATACTACCTTCCGAACCCGCTTCGGATCTTATAAATATAAAGTACTACTTTTTAGGCTCTATAACGGACTTAATATATACTAGCGATATATAAATAATATACTACTAGACTACTTAGATAACTTCTATATAGCTTACCTAGATAATATTCTTATATACTCGGAAACGCTTTAAGAATATAAGGAATATATTAAATTAGTACTATAACGCTTAATAGATATCGGACTCTAAGTAGATATTAAGAAAAGCGAATTCTATATTACTCGGACTAAATACCTCAGATATATTATTATTACTAACGGAATCGAGCTAGATCCTAAGAAAGTAATACTATTAGTAAACTAGAAATACCTTAAAATAGTAATAGCTATAAAATCTTTCTTAGGATTCTATAGGTTCTATTATTAATTTATTCGGAATTTCGGCCTTATCGCTAAACCTCTCTTAGTGCTTACTCGGCCTATAGTACTATAGAATTTTACTAACGATTATAAGAAGTCTTTTAATAATTTATATTAATAGCTACTATCGGTATAGAAACTATACTATTTCGACCCTGAATTATAAACTAAACTAGAAACTAATACTTCTGATAGTATAATAGTTAGAGTTATCTTCTAATTATATAAAGATAACTAGTAGTATCTAATTAGATTCTACTCTTATATTCTTAATAAATATGAACTAAACTAGAAGATCTATAATAAGGAGCTATATACTATTATTAAGTCTTTCCGGAAATAGAAACCGGAACTTATATCTCTATAACACTATACTAGCGTATATATAGACTATTAATCCTTAGAATACTTTATAACTATTAAGGTCCTAACTAGTAAGTAAGCTAGATAAATAGAATTCCTTTCTAAATTTAATTTTTAAATTATATATATACTTAGTAAAGATAATACTAAAGCTAATATCTTTAGCTATAAGGAATAAGATCTAAAGATATAGGAATAATAGAAATAAGATAATAGATCTCGGGTTTTATTACTTCTAGATTACTTAGACCTTAGGATTAATACGGAACTAGCTAAGTATTATATCGATTAAATCAGTTATATATACTTAATATCGCTAGGGACTAATACGCTACCGGAACTTATATATAACTCTTTTGATTTAATCGAGAAACTATACTAATTTAATTAAGAATTATTCTCTAAGGAACTAAATATATTAGGAGATAGCTATATTATTAATAATAGTTTACTACTTTATAATAGTTATCTATATATATAACGCTATACTCTACTATATACTTATTTAATCAGTAAAGTCTATAATTAAGTTTCTTCTACTTATCTAAACGCTCGTAAGACTACTAAAATAATTTCTACTTATTACTACTAGAAAGGACTTATATTAGATATGAAATAGTATACTTATAATTACCGCCCTTACTAGTACTCTTATCCGAAACAGACGAAATAGTAAGGATTCCTCTACTTATTACCGGTACTTAGCTACCTTATATAATACTTAGCTATAGATTTTAAGGACTTCCTACCTAATAACTAAGGATTTAATAAGATATTAGTATTTATCGACTGCCTAAGGAAAGACTTTATATTAATACTATACTATTATAATATCGATACTCGCGGGATAGCGATATTATTTATCTAATAGATATATCGTTTCGGATATACTCTTAAGTTAATTATATCCGACTAAGGAGCTTAGTATGACGCTTGCTCTAGAAAGGTCTCAAAACTACCTGAGTAATAAGACCTCATATTGCTATGAATATGAAGTAGTAAGAATCACTTGAGAATCTATAACTAAGGAGTGAAGAAGTAGAGAGAGAATAGAAGTATATATATAAAAAGGGGCCCCTAAACTCTACTCGTATAATCTCGCTTAGTAGTAAGTGTTTCCACTAATAGGGAGAGACCTCTAAACCTAACTAGTTATTATACTACTCTCCCCTCCGAAAAAAGCTCGCCCTCGAGCGTTAGTCTATCTCCTTATTACTATTAAGGTAGTTGTAATTATTAATTCTATCGTAGAAAGCTTTTAGCTAATTAGGTAGTCTAGCAGGAGGTCTAGCTTACGTTAGGTTATTAAGGTGGAATTATTATAGCTTAGCGGGAGCGTATTTAATATCTATAGCGTTATACTATATGAGATCGACGTCTTAATTTAACTAGGAAACTCGGTATAAGAGGCTATTACGCTACTTGCGGTACGTAAGTATATCTTCGATCTCTTATTTATTATTACTAGTAATATTAATAAGTAGTAGTAGTAGTGAGGTTTATCTTAGTAAGGGGTCGTTTAGATGCTTCTATAGCTTAGTAGCAGGGAATACGTTATATACTTTTATACTAGCAGGGAGCTCTAGATAATAAGAGCTTCTGACCTTTTTAATTATATAGAAGGGTCCGTTAGTTAAGAAGTCGAGTTTTTTGCTAGATCGAGTACTTGTAAAGTAGCGTATATCTAGCTAAATAAGGTCGTCTATAGTAAAGTCGACTTTATAGCGTAAGCGATTATAGGATTAGAATATCTTAGCTTATATATATTAGAGACTAGATTAAGCGGTAGTTTAGGTATCGCGCAGGTGATTAGCGTAATCTAGAGCTTACTAAGTATTTAACTTATTAGTAAGTATAGTAGAGTTAGGTAGGTCTTTCTAATTCTAATTAACGCGGGGTATATATCTATAAACGACTTTAAAAGGTAAGAGACCTCTAAGGGATTCGTAAGGAAGAGTTATCTAAGCGTAGTCTATAATAAGTAAGAATTCCGACTAGTTGTCTTAATAGTAAGAGATAAAAGGTCGTAATCTGCGTTAGAGATATTAGTTATAGATCTCTGTTTAGCTATCTGTTTATAGGTAGTCTACTATAGAAAGCTATCTTTTAATACCGAGAATCGTAATAACTATAGTCTAAAAACAGGAAACGAATTAAGGCCCTCTATTAGAGGTAATTATTAATAGAGCTCCGAAATAGCAGTATATATAGTATAAGTAAAGCTTTATAAGGTCGTGCGTATTAGAGGTCTTTCGGTATAGAATACTAATTACTTATTTACTAAAACAGTCGATAAATACGAGAACGTTATCGTAGCCGTGTTTATCGCGGTTAAAGCTATAGTAGTCGATTGTAATATGCTCCTATAGACGTGATAGTATAAGTAGAGGTTAGAGGAGGCCCGGTTTCTTATCGCGCGGCACTTGAATTCGTTAGTAAGTATAATAGTTATAGTAGTACTAGTTAATAGTTAAAGCGATTCTGTACTACTAGTATTATAATACTAGTAGTTATAAGGTCTTCTTTGTACTTAGATAGGTAGTCTCTAATTAGTCGTGTACTTCGCGTATAAGTAGCGTGCGAAGGTGTAAGACATTAGGTACGATTAGTCTTCCTTTATAGAGTAGAAGATCTTTTTCTATAGTTAGTTTTTTAGGAGTAGCGGAGAGAGCTTATTTCCGTAAAGCTTAGAGTAATAGCGTAGTGCGATTAGCGTTAAGTACTTGCTATACTATAGAAAAGACTAGCGATAGGTCAGCGACTTCTAAGGTATTAATAAGCTTAAAGTTATCTATAGAGTTAGAGCTATTCCGGAAGTTACTTATAAGTAGTACTAGATTAATTTAGTCTTCGCGTAGTAGCTACTATAAACGCTAGGTTCTTTTAGCGTTATTCTAGTTGTCTAATTTATCTATTCTACGAGAGAGAGCGTCGGCAAGTAGATTATACTTCCTAGGTCGATAGGTAATTATAAAGTTATAATCTGCGAGTAGCTCGGCTTATCAGGCTTATTATACGTTTAGCTATTTAGAGGTTATAAAGTACTTAAGAGCTTTATAATTAGTAATAACGCGGATCTAATATAGTACGCCTACGAGCTCAGATCTCTAGTTACTAAAAGATCGTATAATTATAAGTATTTCCTTATTATGAATAGCGTAATTAAGCTCAGTAAGTAGTATAGTCTTAGAGAAGTAGGCTACTAGGAACTAGTCTTCGTCGTGCTATCACGATAGTATACCTACTATTACTCTATCACTAGCGTCTGTTTCGATTATATAAGGTAGATGTTGCTAATAGTAGTAGAGAAGTAGTACCGAAGTAAGAGCGTGCTTTAGGTAATCAAAGGTATCTTTATACTCCCTAGCGAACCGAAATAATATATTATTTTTAGTAAGTTATATAAGAGGTTTTATAATAATTCCGTAGTCCTTAATAAATCGTTAGTAGAAGTTATAAAAGCCTAAGAACGATTATACGCCCTTAACTATAGTTAGGTAATTCTAAGATTATATAATATTAACCTTCTTAGGGTCTACCTCGATCCTAGAAGTAGAGATAATAAATCTAAGGTATTTAGTACGAGTGACGTTAAATTTATACTTCTTAAGGTTAGCTTATAATCTAGTGTCTTATAATCGTTGCAGCACCTTATGTACATATAATTAATACTATAGTAGGTCGTTAGAGTAGATTAGAATATCGTCTAGATATATTATATAGAAGTCGTCTAAGTAGTCGAATAAGATATTATTCATATATCGCTAGTATATCGTAAGGCCGTTAGTTAGACCGAAAGGGAGTACCTTATACTTATATATACTATAATAAGTCCGGAAGGTCGTATACTCTTTAGAGGCTAGATCCATTCGAATTCGGTAGAACGCCTAGCGAATATCTAGTTTAGTGAATATCTTAGTAGTAGAGATTCTAGCTAGCGTTTTATCGATTAATAGCAGTAGATATTAATCTTTCCTTATAAGGTTATTAAGTACGCGAAAGTTAATATAGAATCTTAGACTTCTATTAGCTTTCTTAACGAAAAGAATAGGTATAGCGTATAGTACTTAAGAAGGTTCGATGAAACCTTTAGCTAAGTTATTAGTAATATACGCCTTAATAACTTTAAGTTCTTTAGCTAATATCTTATATAAGGGGAAGTATTTGAGGTTCTTCTCAGCCCCTTCCTTAAGCTTAATTCGGTGATCGTATAAGCGATAAGAAGGGAGAATATCGCTAGCTTCCTTAGAAAAGATATATACTTACTAGCTATACTCGTGAGGGATCTATAGTTCTGAATCTAATTCGCTTAAGCTAATAGTAAATTGCTAGGCGGTTTTACGACGTTCCGTAAGGTCGATAGTTAAAGATATAATAATAGTATTATGTTACTGAACTACGATTTAGTTATTAAGAAGCTTATCTATCTTATAAAAAGTAGTAGAGAAGATCTTATTATTAGAAGACTTCTAGCGTTTATATAAGAGATAGAAGGCTAGGCTGCTAATTATGTAAATCTCTAGCGTAAGAGGCTCTAGAAGAGGTCTGAGCACACGAGGTGATCTTTATCGCTTCTGAAATATTATAGTAGCTATTTTTATACTTTAAGTAGCTTCTATTAAGTCGCGAGATAGTATTCCGAGTAACTATTAGTCTATAGTATAAATTATATAGGCATAATCTTATACGTAGGTCTTTAATATAAAAACTTCTAATTAGGGTTAAAGTGGAGATTTACGCAGGATATAAGCGATAATATCGCTGAATCATACGTACTTTAGCTATATATTAGTAGCTTCTCTAGAGTATAAAGACTTCTCTTTACTACTCTGTTCTTATTCTTTAGGTAATAAACACTTAGGCTTATCGTGTCTATAATAAGTAGTATAAACGCCGGGGAAATAGTCCTAACTAATCAGTAGTAGTAATAGAGAGTTAGTTACTTATAGAATACTCTCTAGAGGAGAGTTTTAGATATTTTTATAGCTATAAGTCTCCCTAGAAATATACTTCCGAGCTAGTAATAGTCGTTTAATAATAGAGATAGAGTTAATAATAGCTCGAATATTAACAGGAGAGTTAGCTGCGCTTCGCTATTCCTCGTACGCTTCCCAGAACTAATTAAGGCGTTCGTTTCGTTCGTTAGTATCATATTAGTAGCGCTAGT